>MJUT01061013.1:26352-37912 GCA_002080005.1 Gigantidas platifrons
CTTGGGTAGTATACTTTTAAAATTGTGTCCGGTGACTACTACCTCCATCCAAGATGCCATGAGCAGACATAGTTTTAACATAGAACCCTATGGGATTTGAATAGTAACTTAGATGTATTCGGCATGCAGACATTCTTAAGAGGACTTAGTTATGTCAGGTGAGCGATACAGGCTCATGTGAGCCTCTAGTTTAACTTCAGATGAATATTTGATAGCATAACCTCTGATATCGCTTTTGATTAGCTCCCAAATTAAAGTTGGATTTATATTTTCATTATTGTACAAAGTTTCTTTTTCTTGCATTAACTTTTGTATATTCTCAATGAACTTGTTATCAAGAAGAAGAGATGTGTTAAATTTATAAAATCCTTTCCCTCTTTTCAGATTTTGTTTTTCAATTTCGAGTAGAATAAAAGAATGATCACTTTTGAAACCATAGCTTATGTCTATTTTTCTTGTGATGTTACCAAGTCCAACAGAAATCAGAAAGGAATCAAATCTACATTGTATATTGGGGGATTTTTGTCTCCACGAATATCTTTTTTCAATAGGATTACGAATTCTCCAAATGTCAATCAAGTCATTTCTGTCCATGAATTGACGTAGATGTTCCCTATTTTTTTCATGTGTTAATACTGAGGACCCCCCTTTTTGATCTATATTTTCCATTAATGAGCATTACTTTTAATTAGTTTTGTAAACAAACACATGTGCTTGAATCAGATATGATAAAAACAAGTGGACGTCCTTAATTGTTTATCTATCATATAATTTGATAGTTTTATGACCACTGGCCAGTAATACTTGAGATAAGAGGTAATTCCATTAAATGAAGGGGAAAACAGCATGGATGTAGCTAACTTTTCATCAATACCAAAAGAAATAAATTAGTTATTTGCAATGGAATTTATTTAAAAATATCCAGTGTATAATTTTCATTTAATAAAATTCAACTAAAAGGGAAAACAAACACATAATGAGCAAACTAAGATTCCAGGTGATTCCTGTTATAATTAGTGGTTCATGTCTGGTCAGTGGAGGTGGAGTTTTGACCTTATCAGTAGGCAGTTAACCTCTAGCTAGGTCAGAGTGATGTAACCTCTCCCACCAATTTCATGTGTTTACTGCACAGGGTGTGCATTTTCTAGCTATATTCAGAGTTTGTGTGAAGAAATTCTATCTTCCTGGTCAAATTATTGTTGATTTATGATTCAAGGTCAATCCTGAAGTGTTCCCATGGCACATTTGTGACTTTTATTCAAGAAATTGGGGTATCAAGAGGAAAAGTACAACTTTTGGGATTTTTCCACAATAATTTTTGACATAAAATGTCGACTTTGAATGAAATTAGCTCCTGCATTGGTACCCCAAGAGGCTTGGTTTTGGTATATGTTGTTCCTAGACCTATTATCAGCAAAACTGTGTCTCAGATTTCTGATAGAATTAATAGAACAAATTCTACACACAATTAAAATTGGTGAGGTGTTATGAAGTCAGGCTGTATACACATAATGGATCTTTAAAAGAGATTGAAACATCACAGGAAAAATCTGAGACACGGTTTTGGGGGTCATGCTACGTTGATTAAGAAATTGTAAAAAGTTTTACCATTTGAGTAAACATGAAACAGCTAATTTTGGTCAAGTGCACACATCAAGAGTTTGCAACTAATTGCATAATAATTAATTATGTAATTGTTGCATGATCATAATATTTTAATCAGTGGAAAGATATATCTTTCTTCATTCAAATGGTACCTTATTTGTTGCTTTTGATGCAATATTAAGAAAGTTAGAGCTGTTTTCAGATGGATGATTGGAGGAAAAAAATCTTTGTAGTTAAGATATTGCAGTGAAATTCCCAATCAGTAATAGGTACATGTATCCCACTAAGACACTAAAAATATATATTTATATATTAAAAGATTTAAATGGACAATAAAAAAAAACTCTTGCCTTCTTGTCTTTGATCAGATGATAAAAGACCTTTAATCAATGACATGCAGACTTTGTTTTGATTTCAATTATGTTTATTAATTGTCAGCTTTACATTATATTGTCCTAGGTTATGAAGTGTTCCCCATTGATAGTTTTATAACCTGTAATTAAGGAGATTATCCAAACAAAAAGATAAATCCATACATGTAATTAATTTGAAATTTCAATCTATAAAATTAGCTGGACAAATTATTTACCATTTAATTTTTTTTTTCAAGAGGAAACATCGTAATGAACTACATATAAACATATCTGCCAATAATGAGTCAAAAAAACAACAAAACTTAAGTTAGTTTGTCAGCAAAAAATGTGCAAAATATGGTGCAAATGACCCGAAACAAAAACAATGATGCTTTTGTAAAGTACTTAGTTTTCCACTATAAATATGTTGAGCAGTATAATTGTGTTTAACCTTCTTTAGTTATTTATTTTTATTTTGTAAAATGTAATTGACAGTAATCGAAAAGTAATGTAATTACTTTTGATAAAGTAATCGACTGTAATCGATTACATTAAAAAATCAGAGTAATCGATTATTAATCGATTACACAAAAATCCTACATGTAATCCATTATTAATCGATTTCTTTTGACAGTAATCGTGCCCATCCCTAAACACAACACCTAGTGCACATTTTAATATCAACACCACACATAATACATATCACTATATTAACAACACATACAGAGCACATATTGTTTCATAATATAGACATCATACATAGTACACATTACAATATTAACACCATACATGATACACATTATAACATTAACATTACACATAGTACATATCATAATATCAACATTTAAAACAATCATTTATGTGATTAAAAAATTCTTCCCTTATTAAAAATCACATACTATATTGGAGTACAAGTAGGCATAAGTACCATGATAAAGAGGAGATGGAAAAACCATATTCATGTATAATGTTCAAAAACAAGGTATATATTTCTTGTGAGTAGGTTTATTTAAAAAAAAAACAACATACAAACAAAACAAAAATATATCCAAAGATAAATATAGATAAGAGATATTTCCCTTCTGGTGTTTACGTTGACAGAGGATGGAATATTGGACTCTATAAATTTTAATTTAACATGACTCATGGTACCAATTATAATATGAGCATCACACCCTGCATATAATATCACAATATTAACACACAGCAGTATTGTATCATAATACTAACATTACACATAGTACATATCATAATAGTAATTCAAAGACATTATATAGATTTAAATAGTAGCTATAGTTTTTATTTACATTTCATTTTAAATATATACATGTTCTTATCTTTTCTTTCTCAAATTTTCCTCAATATTGTCAAAAATGTCAAATTTAATTCTTGAACCCTCAGCTACATTACAGTTATAAAACCACGCATGTTCAAATCTTTCACTTCTCTTAAGTCTAGCCATAAGTCCTAGATTACTTTGTGTAATATCGTCATGGAAACGAATGTCTTTCTTTAAATTTCTCTTCTTCCTCATAATGTTAATTTTAACTTCAGTGTTTTTCTTTTTTATAATCACAGGTATAATTCCTCTATCTTTACCAGGTATTCGGTGTATAGCTTGCACATCACTAGGTGAAATATGAACCTAGAGTTCAGTGTTAACTAGTTTCACAAAGTCCTCTCTCAGGTTTTCATCCTTTCTCTCTGGGAAATTCAACATTCTGATATTGTGCTTGCGAGAATATTGTTCGTTATGGTTTCCCAACTTTAGAGCATCAACAGATCTTATATCAGCATCATTTAGCTTTTCCTCTTAAGAATCGATTTTCTTATCTTTGTCTCTCAATCTTTCCTTTAAGTTTTCATTCTCAATAGCAAATGAATCAATTTGATCCTGCATCTTTCCAGTTTGTTTCTTCACTTTACTTTCAATTTCCTGTGAGAAGGATTTTTTAAATGTTACTAATAATTTGTTGACAATAGATGTAACGAGGTCATTCAGATCACTTTGCTTGACTAAACAGTTAACTGCACTTTCTAGATCAGTCTTGGTACAAGTAGCCTGAAGGGATTTCTTAATTTCACCTAGTCGCTGTGAATACTCATTAAATCAATTTATTCTACACTGTCTTCTGCTACATCTGAATGAGTTCTTTTGTCATGCTTGGGAGGATTATCCTGTCTTTTTTGCTGCAAGCATAGTTTGTACAGTCTTCACACCTTTTTGACTATTATCCCCAGCAGGCATAATGGTTGGTAAATCACTTTAAAAATCCATATTAATAGCCTTTAAATGTTGATTACAAGAATCTGTTTTTCATTGATTAAGATCACAAAATTCAATGTTTTTCCATTCAAAAAGCATTTTTATAAAGCTGAAAAATTTCCACACAAGATGATTCTATTTCTAATGCTGTCTTACATCAAAATCCAGCTTAAAAAAGCCAAAAACTGCAGAGCTGAAATTAACTCACTACTCTAACGGAGGCCATCTTAATCTCCCACATTACACATTACTTTGCATTACATGAAAAATTGTAATGCATTGTAATGGGAAATATGTTTAAAATTCTCCTCTGAAACCAGTAAGCCAATTTAAAGCAAACATGGCATGGATGGTCCTTATGTGGTCAATTTTCAAAATTGTGTCCGGTGACCCTGACCTCCATCCAAGATGGGCACCTTCAGCGGACAATTTTTAAAAATCTTCTCCTCTAAAACCAGTAAGCCAATATATTCCAAACATGTCATCGATGGTCCTTAGGTGGTCAACTTCCAAAATTGTGTTCAGTGACCCCGATCTCGGTTCAAAATGGCTGCCACCAGCGGACATAGTTTTAACATACAATGTAGGACCCTATGGGAAAATTGTTTAAAAATCTTCTCCTCTGAAACCAGTCAACCAATTTAAAGCAAACATGGCATGGATGGTCCTTGGGTACTGTAGTATACTTTCAAAATTGTGTCTGGTGACCACGACCTCTATCCAAGATGGCTGCCATGAGCAGACATAGTTTTAACATAGAACCCTATGGAATTTGAATAGTAACTTAGATGTATTCGGCATGCAGACATTCTTAAGAGGACTTATTTATGTCAGGTGAGCAATACAGGCTCACCTGAGCCTCTAGTTAAAAATCGTCTCCTGAAACCACTTCGGTCAAATAAGCCAAAACTTGGTAGGAAGCATCTATGGAATGTTCTCTATGAAGATTGCACATTTCGTCCCGTTCTGTTAACAAACATGGCCGCCATAGGCAATTCCTCTTTCTGATTGGTCGTTTCTTAAAAATCTTTTCCTCTGAAACTGCTTGTCCAAATGAACCGAAACTTGGTAGGACGCATCTATGTAAGATCTGTTATAAAGTCTGTACATTCTGTCTTGATCCGTTAGCAAGCATTGCCACCACAGGCAATTCTTGTTACTGATTGGTTGATTTTAAAAAATCTTCTCTGAAATTGCTTGGCCAAATGGACTGAAACTTGGTAGGAAGCATCTATGCCAGGTCCTCTATAAAAATTGCTCATATCATCCCGATTTGCTTAACAAACATGGCCACTACAGGTAATTCTTGTTTCTGATTGGTCGATCTCTAAAAATCTTCTTCTCTGTAACGACTTGGCCAAATGAAACGAAACTTGATAGGAATCATCTATGTAAGGTCCAGGATTGCACATTCTGTCCTGATCCGTTAATAAGCATGACCGCCAAAGGCAATTCTTGATTTTGATTGGTCGATTTTTTTAAATCTTCTCCTCTGAAGCCGCTTTGCCAAATGAATCAAATCTTGGTAGAAAGCATCTATATGGAAGGTCTTCTATGCAGATTGCACATTTCATCCCGATCCATTAACACACATGGCTGCCACAGGCAGTTCTTGTTTCTGACTGGTCAATTAAAACAAATTCTTCTCTGACACTGCTTGGCCAAATGAACCGAAACTTGGTAGGAAGCATCTATGGAATGTCCTCTATTAAGATTGCAATATTTCGTCCCGATCTGTTAACAAACATGGCCACCACAGGCAATTCTTTTTTTCTAATTCAAAAATTGTAAACAGTTTTATAAAAAAATAAGATTGACCTGAACGACATCTTAGAAATCTTTTGCAAAGAAAGTAGACCTTCTGTTAAAGTTAGGAGCCTCACTGTCTGTAGTGGACAATCACGTAATTAAGCCCTCAGTAAAACTAAGACAATCAAATATTAAACTCTTCAAGTGACGTGTCATTTTACTCCTGAAACAGAAAATGTAGAGATTTATGATGTTACAAAAAAAATAAATGTGATTAGATGGCAGCTATTAACAGCTTGAAGAGACTGATTTGTTACAAGGAATGGAGAAAGTATCAAACATGTCGTGTGGTATCTAGTTAGCTCACCTGACCCAAAGGGTCATGTGAGCTTTTGTCATCAATTTGCGTCCGTCGTCGTCGTCATCGTCGTCCGTGTCTGTAAACTTTTCATACTTTCTTCTTCTTCTTTGAAACCACTGAACTGATTTGGACCAAATTTGGGCAGAAATGTTCATTGGGAGTCCCTCTACTAAATTTTTTGGTGCAGATCGGAATTCCAACATGGCCGCCAGGGCCAATAATGTGTTCTGATTGGTTGAAACTTTGAAAATCTTCTTGTCAGAAACTACTCAGCCGATGGAATTGTAACATTATAGAAATGATGACTGGATGGTCCTCTACTAAATTTGCTATTTTTGTGCTGATCGCATATCCAAGATGGCCGCCATGACTCGACTTAGTTTTAACATAGAACCCTATGGGAAAAATGTTTAAACAATTTTTCCTCTGAAAGCAGTAAGTCAATTTAAAGCAAACATGACATGAATGGTCAACTTTCAAAATAATGTCATGTGACCATGACCTCCATCCAAGATGGCCACCATCAGCGAACATAGTTGTAATATAGGACCCTATGGAAAAAATGTTTAAAAATTGTTTCCTCTGAAACCAGTAAGTCAATTTAAATTAAACGTGGCATGAATGGTCCTTAGGTGGTCAACCTTCAAAATAATGTCATGTGACCCCGACCTCCATCCAAGATGGCCGCCATCAGCGAACATAGTTTTAACATAGGACCCTTTGGAAAAAATGTTTAAAATTGTTTCCTCTGAAACCAGTAAGTCAATTTCAATCAAACATGGCATGAATGGTCCTTAGGTGGTCAACTTTCAAAATAATGTCCTCCATCCAAGATGGCTGCCATCAGCAAACATAGTTTTAACATAGGACCCTATGGAAAATTTTTTTTAATTTTTTTTCCTCTGAAACCAGTAAACAAATTTAAATCAAACATGGCATGAATGGTCCTTAGGTTGTAAACTTTTAAAATTATGTCATGTGACCCCGACCTCCATCCAAGATGGCCACCGTCAGCGAACATAGTTTTAACATAGGACCCTATGGGAAAAATGTTTATTTTTTTTTCCTCTGAAACCAGTTAGCCAATTTAAAGCAAACATGGCATGAATGGTACTTAAATGGTTAACTTTCAAATTTTGGTGCTGATCGGTAATTAAACATGGCTGCCAGGGGCAGATAATGTTTTCTGATTCGTCAATCTTTAAAAATCTTCTGGTCAGAAACTACTGATTCAATTGAATTTGTTTTCTGGTGTGAATGATCTATGGATAGTCCTCTACCTAAATTGTAAATTTGTTTTCAATTGGAAATTCAAGATGGCCGCCATAGACGAACAAAGTTTAACATAGAAGCCTACAAGACCCAATGGGAATTTGTACTGAGTTGTTGTTCTCAGAAAGTACCAAGCCAGTTGACTTGATTTGTTCTATGCTGCTCCTATCTGCAAACAGAAAGACTTGAAAAATATGCTTGTTGATAACCTTCTTCAAGAATTAAAACTTAAGCAGTCTAATATACTTACCATGGGAGATTTTAATTTTGACTTTAGGTTTTCAGAATTTATGGAGCACACATTCAGTAGTAAGCAAATTGTGTCTTAAGTCGCAAGAAAATATGAATCTTTGTTAGACTTCACGTTCCTAAGGATTTACCCTGCCAATTATTACCAGGTGAGCGATGACAGGCTCTCCAGAGCCTCTAGTTTTAATTATCTCATTGCACTGAAGCAGACAATGTTAATTTTATTAGAATGTGTGACGAAAAATGTGTTTTTTTCAATTTCGACAATACAGCTGAATTCTTGATGAACAGATCCCTTCAAGTTGAATGTCATCTTAAACAGAGAAAATACAATATCAAGCGTGTCATGTTGCACTTTGTTTTATTCGTGTGATTGAACTGAATCAGAAAATGTTAATTTTATCAAAATTTCTGACGAAAAATGATTTTTTATGTAACCATGACAACTGAATTGTTTATAAAATACTCTTGTAATATAAAGTTGTGTTGTTTGTGAAGATTTAATGACAAAATGTCTTATTTACTGATAAATTGATTTTTATATTTATTGTTTTAGGGTGAGACACCTCTTCACAGAGCAGCAGTGAATGACAGGACAAAGGTAGTAGACCTTCTGTTAAAGTCAGGAGCCTCACCCTCTGTAGCGAGCAATGAGGTAATTAAACCCTCAGTAAAACTAAGACAATCAAATATTAAACTCTTCAAGTGACGCATCATTTTACTCCTGAAACAGAAAATGTAGAGATTTATGATGTTACAAAAAAAAATATGATTAGATGGCAGCCATTAACTGCTTGAAGAAACTGATTTATTACAAGGAATGGAGAAAGTATCAACCGTGTCGTGTGGCATATAGTTTTAATTATCTCATTAAACTGAAACAGAAAATGTTAAATTGATTGGAATTTGTGACGAAATTTTTTTTTTTTTTAATTTGACAATAAAGCTGAATTCTGAAAACAAACCCCTTCAAGTTGAATGTCATCTTAAACAGAGAAAATAAAATAGCAAGCATGTCGTGTTGAATTTTGTTTTATTCGTGTGATTGAACTGAATCAGAAAATGTTAATTTTATCAAAATTTCTGATGAAAAATGATTGTTTATGTAACCATGACAACTGAATTGTTTATAGAATACTCTTGTAGTATAAAGTTGTGTTGTTTGTGAAGATTTAATGACAAAATGTCTGTTACATTGTATTGACTGAGAAATTGTTTGTGTTAAATATTGTTTGATATTTTTTGCTTTAGGGCTGGACACCTCTTCACAAGGCAGCAGAGGGGGACAGAACAGAGGTAGTATCCCTTCTGTTAAAGTCAGGAGCTTCACCATCTGTAGTGACCAAGATGGTAATTAAACCCTCATTAAAACTAAGACAATCAAATATTAAGCTCTTCAAGTGACACGTCATTTTACTCCTGAAACAGAAAATGTAGAGATTTATGATGTTACAAAATAAAATATGATTAGATGGCAGCCATTAACAGCTTGAAGAGATTGATTTGTTACAAGGAATGGAGAAAGTATCAAACGTGTCGTATGGCATCTAGTTATAGTTATCTCATTGAATTGAAACAAAAAATGTTAATTTGATTGGAATTTGTGACGAAAAATGTTTTTTTTTTATGAATTTGACAATAAAACTGAATTCTTGATGAACAGATCCTTTCAAGTAGCGACGACCACGGTAGGGGAGATAACCAAAATTTCTAGGTCTTACCATATTCCCAACATGTTCTCAAATATGTGCTTAGAAGTACGGCTTATTGCACTGTAAATCTTAGTTTCTTAAAACGTTACTTGATCTAGATCGGTAGACCTCATGTAAAGGAAGATGTAAACCCCCTTTCAACAACTATAAGTCAAAAGTAAACATGGAAGCACCTGGGAAGCGACGAAAATCATATTCATTCTTTAATTACGCATAATACATTCCCTTTATTGCATTTTTCTGATTGATTTTAAAGTCTGTCAACTATTCATTATATCAAAACATGATTTTAATTCCGTTCTTTGTTGATAAATGACGAGTATCGTCTAAGCGATTACATGGTTGCAAGGAATATGGTAATCAAAGGGAGATAATTTTCATCTTCCGGTTTACAATTTTGCTGTAGTCTAGTGTAGTTTTTGAGGTAATTTTTAGTATCTTGAGCTGGATTTTTATTTATTGAGCACTGTTCGCCTACAATTTAAGTAGAACGAAGCATTTCTTCCCTAAAATATACGTTACAATGATTGTTAAAGCTGATGACTAAGAAAAATGATGTCCTGATTTTGACAGGTTAAATATTTTCACAATTATTTACTCATTTGCAAAGATTTAAAAAATAATTAACTTGAAACATAATAATTAGCCCTAAGTTTGTTATTTTAGGAAATAAAGTTAAAATATCAAAAAAGTATGTTAATGCAGCAAGCAATTTGTCTAATTTTACTAGAATTACATTTTCGTAAAGGGAAATAATTAAGTTTTCAATTTTTGATTTAATGGGAACTGCAAAAAAAAGGTTTTAATCTTATTTTTCAGACTTCAAATGGTTAAAGTTGAAAGCTGAGGACTAATAGTCAATATTGATATGCATATTTTACCCAATTCAGTACAACTGTCTATGTGGGAGAGTGGGAACATGTTTTTCAAACATTTGTGAAAATGAAGTCTTTTAATGTGTAAAAAAAAGATTTTTCAAAGGAGCATAACTTTTTTATTTTTAAACATATCTTGAAAAGGAAAAGTGTTGTGTGCTTCTGGAAATAATGTCTCTGCCTTTGTATGGTTTACTTCATTATATTATAAACATTTCGAAAAGCCTGGTTGTTGCTACTTTAAGTTGAATGTCATCTTAAACAGAGAAAATACAATATCAAGCGTGTCTTGTTGCATTTTGACGAAAATTGATTTTTTTATGAATTCATGACAACTGAATTGTTTATAAATAAAGATGTCAGTAAAACAGATGAAACCTTTCATGACGAATGTATTATTAAATGCAGAAAACAAAATATGAAATGTATCGTGTTGCATCTTATTTTAATCATCTTATTTTAATCGTGTGATTGAACTGAATCAGAAAATGTTAATTTTATCAAAATTTCTGACAAAAAATGATTTTTTATGTAACAATGACAACTGAATTGTTTATAAAAATACTTTTGTAATATAAAGTTGTGTTGTTTGTGAAGATTTACTGACAAAATGTTTGTTATTTACTGAGAAATTGTTTGTGTGTAAATATTGTTTTATATTTATTGTTTTAGGGTGAGACACCTCTTCACAGAGCAGCATGGGGCAACACAGAGGTAGTAGACCTTCTGTTAAAGACAAGAGCCTCACCGTCTGTAGAGGACAATCAGGTATTTAAATCCTCAGTAAAACTAAGACAATCAAATATTAAACTCTTCAAGTGATGCATCATTTTACTCCTGAAACAGAAAATGTAGAGATTTATGACGCAACAAAAAAAATATGATTTGATGGCAGTCATTAACAGCTTGAAGAGACTGATTTGTTACATGGAATGGAGAAAGTATCAAACGTGTCGTGTGGCGTCTAGTTTTAATTATCTCATTGAACTGAAACAGAAAATGTTAATTTGATTGGAATTTGTGACGAAAAATGTTTTTTTTTATGAATTTGACAATAAAACTGAATTCTTGATGAACAGATCCCTTCAAGTTGAATGTCATCTTAAACAGAGAAAATA
>MJUT01061058.1:5854-16013 GCA_002080005.1 Gigantidas platifrons
GGTATAACATACAGAGCTCCCTTGTTATTTCACCACCTTTTGGTATAACATACAGAGCTCCCTTGTTATTTCACCACCTTTTGGTATAACATACAGAGCTCCCTTGATATTTCACCACCTTTTGGGTATAACATACAGAGCTCCCTTGTTATTTCACCACCTTTTGGTATAACATACAGAGCTCCTTTGTTATTTCACCACCTTTTGGTATAACAAACAGAGCTCCCTTGTTATTTCACCACCTTTTGGGTATAACATACAGAGCGCCCTTGTTATTTCACCACCTTTTGGTATAACATACAGAGCTCCCTTGTTAT
Organism: Gigantidas platifrons; assembly: GCA_002080005.1. Classification (NCBI taxonomy): domain Eukaryota; kingdom Metazoa; phylum Mollusca; class Bivalvia; order Mytilida; family Modiolidae; genus Gigantidas; species Gigantidas platifrons. The sequence goes on from MJUT01061058.1 coordinate 6,172, forward strand.
TTCACCACATTTTGGTAAAACATACAGAGCTCCCTTGTTATTTCACCTCCCTTTTGTATAACATACAGAGCTCCCTTGTTATTTCACCACCTTTTGGTATAACATACAGAGCTCCTTTGTTATTTCACCACCTTTTGGTATAACATACAGAGCTCCCTTGTTATTTCCCACCTTTTGGTATAACATACAGAGCTCCCTTGTTATTTCAACACCTTTTGGTGTAACATACAGAGCTCCCTTGTTATTTCACCACCTTTTGGTATAACATACAGAGCTCCCTTGTTATTTCACCACCTTTTGGAAAAGACTTTTAGGGGAAATAAGGGAGGGTTGTGGTATAACAAGAGAAGGCTGGTCTGACCAAAAAACTATCTTCTGAATGAATAATAAGCTTATCTTTGGAAATGCAAAAATTGCTGAAGATGTTAATTGTTACCAACAAAATGATTTTAAATGCTTTCGATCTCAAACATCCGAAGCGGATGATAACGTTCATCATTTGATGAAGACAATCATTTCAAGAAAATTTAGTTGCCATGCAAAACCAATATCAACAAGATGAACAATCACCTCTCACCTCAACCCACTGTTGTGCATGTATTTATTTATTTTGTAACATTAGATAAACTAAAATTCCATTTCTGTTTACACCAACCAATTTGGTTATTTGCAATCCCATATTAGGATCAATTTCCAGGTTTTCGTACACACCATTTATCAAATAAGTTGTTAAAATAAATACATCAAACCATATACCATTAAGAAAGTATCAATAAACTTGGGATCACAATCAATTATGAATTTGCTTGAGAACAATAAACTAGAGGCTCAGTGGGCTGAGCCTGTGTCGCTTACCTTTCAATCTGCTTTGAGGAAACTTAATACACAACCTTCCACACATGTAGATGCTTCCTACCAAGTTTCGGTTCATTTGGCTAGGCAGTTTCAGAGGAGAAGATTTTTAGATATCGACCAATCAGAAACAAGAATTGCCTGTGGTGGCCATGTTTGTCAACCGATCAAGACAAAATGAGCAATGTTCATAGAGGACATTCCATATATGCTTCCTGCCATGTTTCGGTTAATTTGGCCAAGCGTTTCAGAGGAGGAGATTTTTTTTAAATTGGCCAATCAGAAACAAGAATTGCCTGTGGAGGGCCATGTTTGGTAATGGATCATAACAAAATGTGCACTCTTTAGAGAGAACCTTCCATAGATGCTTCCTTCTAAGTTTCATTTCATTTGGCTGATGGGTTTCAGAGGAGAAGATTAAAATGTGAAAAGTTAACAAGATGACAGACAAAAAACGACGGATGCCAAGTAATGCCAAAATCTCTCATTGCCTTTGGCAAAGTGAGCTAAAAAGAATATTAAAATGTGAATACCTACATGTAATGTATAGTATAAACATGTTACACTATATCAACATTAGTTAATTTCTAAGGGAGATAATGGCAAGAATTATATTTCTTTTAACAGTTTAATGCAAGAGTTATCTCCCATTTAACAGTTTACTACAATGGTGAAGATTTTTTTTAGAAATAAACCAATCAGAAACAAGAATTGCCTGTGGCGGCCATGTTTTTTAACGGATCGGGATGAAATGAGCAATTTTTATATAGAGGACCGTTCATAGATGCTTCCTACCAAGTTTCGGTTCATTTGGCCTAGTGGTTTGGGAGGAGAAGATTTAAAAAGATCGGCCAATCAGAAACAAGAATTGCCTATGGTGGCCATGTTTGTTAACGGATCGGGATGAAATGAGCAAACATTATAGAAGACCTTCTATAGATGCTTCCTACCAGGTTTCGGTTCATTTGGCAAAGCGGTTTCGGAGGAGAAGATTTTAAAAAATCGGCCAATCAGAAACAAGAATTGCCTGTGGCGGCCATGTTTGTTAGTACATCGGGACAAAATGAGCAGTCTTTAGAGAGGACCTTCCATAGATGCTTCCTACCATGTTTCAGTTCATTTGGCTGAGAGGTTTCAAAGGAGAAGATTAAAATGCGAAAAGTTAACGGACCACGGACGACGGACGCCAAGTGATGGCAAAAGCTCACATTGCTTTTAGCAAGATGAGCTAAGATAAACTGGCATTAGCAGGCGTATCGCATGAAATTATATTGTATACAGGTGATCTTTGGTAATACTACAGGGGCCATTTTATATGATTTTTGTTCTATACATGTCGTGATGGATGGCAGTAGCTGAGATTGGTGGCATACGGAAGAAATTTTAATGGGTGGAAATCGGCAAACATTATGGCAGTAAGCGAGCTTGGAAATAAAACAAAGAGCGGAATGGTGAGGGAGCACTGTAATTGTTAGCTAAATTGACTCTGATAACTCAAACTACAAATGTACTTGACTAAGATAAGAAAATTTGAAGATACCAAAGAGCTAATCAAAATTTGGAAATCAAAGAAGGATAATACAATGGCCAAAAGAAAAGAACAATAACACAAACAATGATCCACGTAATACTACATAGAAAACTAAAGATGGAGCAACACAAACCCCACTAAAAGTCTACTAATATAGTAGATCCCTTTGACTTGGGCACAATAAGGTTTAACTCTTCATCTTAGTTGCTCACCACAGCCAGCTGTAGATTTCTGACTTCTGAGATCTGCCTGTTCCACTCATTGATGTCATGACTTCCACTGTCAGTTTGATTTATGTTATTTATAACCATGCTAACAAGCTTCCATAATCTTCCTTGCCAGTGTAAAACACCACAGATTTCTGAAAGAATGAGGAATGTAATTATGTAAGCTGTCTATGTCTGTGCCATGTGTCAAACAATAGACCATTTGCTTATTTCCGACTACATTCTATAATTATAGGCTTTTACATGTTTTATTCGGAGTTATTTCCCTTTAATACAGACACTATGGTACCCTTTCATGCAAAGTTTGCTCTAAATTACCACTTATTTAGTAAAAATATTATCCAATCAGAAAATTATGCTTGTGGGGTAAGGGAAACAACTCAAAATTACTTTTTTCAGTGTCCCCGATATAACAATATCAGACAACGGTACTTGACTAATCTTAACCTTCCAATACCTATCTCACTAAACGTACTCATTTTTGGGTCTGACAAACTGACACTTCACCAAAACACAGAGATCTTCTTAGCAGTTCAAATATATATTATCAATTCTAAACGCTTCACCCCTTGATTTGATTTGCACTCCTTCAAGTTTTAGCATTTATTTTCGCACCTTCTTCTTTTTAATTTTGTTTTTTCTTCATTTTCGCATTGAGAGAATCACTAACATTATTTGTTCTTCTTCTTCGAGACAATTCAAATGTATTTTATATGATTTTTATGGGAAACGAATTTACATAAGTTTTTAAAACTTGTTTTCGGATCCCATTGGTTGATTACTGTTATGAAATTTATTGTAATTGTCATTGTTATAGTTTGTATTGTATTTGTAATTAATCAATAAAAATATGTTTACACCAATCAGTGCTGATTGCCACAACAGCAGTGAGTTTGATTCCTCCCCGTGGTGAGGTGTACTTGATACAATATTTTATGTGATAAAGTTCATCAGTGACTTGCAGTATGTTGATGGTATTCTCCAGGTACAGTCAAACTTGTATTCAATAGCTGCCGCCAAATTTTCAGTTGCGGTCCACAATGAGTCGTGTATTACTGTTACAGGAAGGCATTTTATTGGAAAACATGGCGGTCACTTTGTAATGATACTGTGTTTTTGTAATGACTGATGATTGAGGTCACTTTGTAATGATACTGTGTTTTTGTAATGACTGATACATTAATTGATACTATCATGTACAGGGTTAGGATTATTGTGTTTAATGCCACTTTCAACATTATTTCAGTTTTATTGGTGGAGGAACCCTGGAGAAAGCCACATGTATAACACCTCAAAAGTTAATACTGATGACTAGGATGACGAGTGATCGCTAAATTGTAGTAAAATGATATGTGGACGGGTTAGTGAGGCGACCGTTTATTTGAGTTAAATAACACATACATCTGGTTGGGAGGGTTTTAAACTGGCCTTTCACAAAGTTAATATGAAAAAGAATAAACACGATTTGTTCTTAATTATCTACATAATCAATCAGCTGGAATCACAGTGGCATACCGTATAGAATTTAGTGTCATTATATCTGTTATCTGGTGACAATGAGATATGAGATATACCAAACACTGCCTCTGGGTGATCTGTATGTACTGTTAATGTGTCATTATATCTGTTATCTGGTGACAATGAGATATGAGATATACCATACACAGCCTCTGGGTGATCTGTATGTACTGTTAATGGGTCGGTCATGGTCTCTTCTCCATTCAACAAATATAACATTTTCTACATTAGACCCCCTCTTTTAAGGCCATCCCTACTTCAAAGAAAATATGGCCTTATAAGAGCGATGGGCTTTCTTGAGTTTGGATAAATTTAGAGTTCCGTGTTGTGATGTCAGTTACAATTTCAGCACAAAAACGATGTTCGGCTCGTCTTAGCATCCAGTTGTTGTGGGAGGACTCGTGTGTTGATTACGTTATTTGTGTTTGTTTGTGTATAGTGGTATCCAACACATTGTATGTTGTGGTTTTGTGTTGTTTTTCTTCGTCTTGTGTAACCATATATTGTCAATTTCTCTAGATTATCCATTTTTGATTTCCCCTTCTGCATTCTCTAACGTTTATTTTAGAAATATTTTATGCTGATGGAAATCAAGGTCCTGGCGTGGGAAATGCACTTAAGTGTGGCAGGATTAAACAAATTAATGAGGTTTCAAACCGAAACTCTTGATAACTAGATCTACAAGTAAAACAATTTTAAACATACAGCAGTTCCTCTCTTATAAAATAACTCCTTTTGCAATGAAAATGTGGCTGACCTTATAAGAGGAAGAGGGGATTATGGTGTTTAACACCACTTTCAACAATTGTTCAGTTATCATGGCAGTCAGTTTTATTGGTGGGGAAAACCAGCACCTTATAAGATGGTGGCCTCTCTTGGGTAGTGTTGTCAGTAAAATTTTGAATAGGTGGCAAAATTTTCAGAATAGGCGGCAGAGAAATGAGGCAGGTGTCTGAGGGCCTTCTTTGACCCCTGATGCTAAAACAGTGAAATATCCTGCATTCTGGGCATTACCTGGGGCTAAAATTACTTTACTTCTTGTCCTATTTTTTACTGCATAAACTTGAATTATTGTTGCTTAATGTCCATTAAGAAATATTGAGCAAATTTTTAGTAAAAAAACATTAAAAGTGACTGTACTTAACTAAAGTACATGTAGGTATTTGTTCTGTTTATTTCATACATGTACAAAATCTTCCCTTTATTCAATATTTTGGTTATTAGCTGTATCTTATACAACATCTTCTCTTTATTCAATATTTTGGTTATTAGCTGGACCATATATACTTTCAGTAGCCGCACAGGCTTTTGTTGACAACTTTTTCATAATGTTTGCTAAACTCAGGCATATCACGGAGTAAGTAATTATTGTATTTTTATATTGTTGTCATTTGTAAAGCTTACATGTTATATTTAAAGGCCTACTGTCTTTTATTTTGTCAATACACACAAAACAAAATTTGAAACGAGTGTCGAACCTGAACACGTGTCGAAATCTGTGCATGATATCTTCCATTCGAGTTATTTTATCAGCTATATATTAAATAATGCATTGTTTATTTATGTTTTTCATATACATTTAATCATATATTAGTGTGGTAAACATACACGTGTGAATTTTTAGTTATAACAAATTTCAGTTATATGGTACAAAACAGCTATCGAGAAAACATCTATGGAACACAATTAGCGTCATTTTAAAGTTGTTTGTAGTTTTTGATATAATTACATCTCACACCTGTTGTTATTTTATTGAAACAATTATTCTTGCTGATTTTATATGCGATACAATTTAAATCATTAGTATTTATCACATATTTATGACTTTTCTGTTTTAAATGAAAATCTGTTTTATTATGAAATTTTAACTGCTTCATTTTGGATATTGTATTGTTACCAAATTCTTATGAAGCTTTATTTGTTCTTTCAGTTTTTTACCACATCACATCACATTATGCCACATGTACTACATTCGCCAAGAATAAAATTAAATTCTTCGAATTACCATTGTGTCTGGTTATACTTACTGTAAGACTCAATGCCAAGGCATTATTTTTTTTAACAAAAAAAAGAACTATTTTGTTTATCATTAAATTCCAGAAACAGTTTCAACTAGAACTGTGAGTGACCTCACTGAGTAATACCCCTCGCTTAGTTTAGTAGGAGTTGCGCTTACAAGGTACATGCCCCCCCCCCATTTTCGTGAACGTATAAGTTGAATTATCTCCCCTTTTAAATTTTGGACAGCAACCATATTCCTTCATGCACATCTGCAGGTAGTGTACTACAAGTGTGTAAATTTCATAAAAATCCAGTAAGCCATTTAGGAGTTGCACTTACAGGGTACATGGACGGACGCACAGTATAAGTTGAATTATCTCCCCTTTTAAATTTTGGACAGCAACCAAATTCCTTCATGCACATCTGGAGGTAGTGTACTACAAGTGTGTAAAGTTTCATAAAAATCCAATAAGCCGTTGAGGAGGAGTTGCACTTACAAGGTACATGGACGGACGGACGGACAGACGGACGGACAGGGTGATTCCTATATACCCCCCCCAAACTTTGTTTGCAAAGGGTATAATTAAGCTTCAATGAATAAAAAAAAAACTGTTTTTAAACTACATATGGTGTCCTTACTGCCTACCAAGTTTCATGAAATTCTGTTCAGTAGTTTCAGAGGAGTTGTGCAGAAATATTTTAGTTCAAAGGGACATAACTCCCACAAAATTCGGCCGATCAAAATTTCCTGGTAATATGCACAACTACATATGGTGTCCTTATTACCTAACAAGTTTCATGAACTTCTGATTAATCATGTAGGAGAAGTTGCGATGACAAAGTGCATACTGAAATTTCTCAAAATTTCTAAATCCAAAGAGGCATAGCATGGGTAAAACTCAATGGAAAATAAAATCCTTTATACTGCAAAGTTCACACATCATGATCTTAACTTCCACAAAGTTTGGTGGAAATCGGACAAAAGATGTGGAAGTTGGAAAAAAACATATCAGATAAAAGTTTAAAACTAGAAATTTATAAATTTGGTAGTTAAAAGCAATAAAACATGATTTGGTACCACTACCGAGTCTCCGAAGTGAAGTGGTTCCGAGAAAATCGGACACCATGTTGCTTTATGTGTCAACGAGAGACCCATTTTCATAAAATATAAAAGCTTACAAAACAGGGTCCCGCTTTTTACAAAAAAGATCACCACGGCAGTATTGATCAGAAGCTTGAATGAAAGATGGTATCTGAGGATCATATACACTCTCTTCTTATCCTTTTGGATCTTTACAGAGGTGTTCTCTTCGTGATCTGCGTACTAAAAAAGTTGTGTTTGCCTGTGCCATTGCAAATGTTGCAGATATTTCACTAAATGTTTGGTGCGCATGCACAATTTTATAAATAGCAACTAAATATATACTAAAGGGGATTTCCAAACGGGAACTGATATAATAGATAACGTTGATTTATATGCCGGCAAAATCCATAATTAATTAATTATACGATGTAATAATGGATATACTATTTGAATATGGATTTTTCTGTCACATTTTTTTTTACTCATTGAAAATAGCTGGCAGGAAAAGGACAATAACCGGCGAAAATCGCCGGCTGCCAGCTTTTAACGACATCACTGTTGGGGAGGGTGAATTAGCAGTGTTTTACTATCTCAGTGCTTCTGAATCTGGCCTGAAAAGAAGGGTTGACATTTGGTTGGAGTGGTCTTATTAGAGGGGAGACTACTGTATTTATTCTGGTAAATTAGTGAATTGAGATGGCAAAAATATGTCCTGGTACAGTAGTTCAAGGTCAGATGCCATCGAATCAAAACGTGCAATAATCAAAATAAAAGCAATTTTCTTTCTCCATGATATAGCCGAGTGAGTCAGTGAGTGAGTGATTGTTGTTTAATGCCAACTCAAGAATTTTGTCAGCTCTTTTATGGCAAGAACAAGTTAATTTTCAATGAGATGATGATGAGGTTCACTTTGTACTAGACCAGCACGCTTAGTTGGATTTTTATAGTGCTAGCTCACTGAAACAACAGTCTGCGGATAGACATGTCGCCCTACTCGGCCACATTATCCTGATTCTGAGGCAACCAGTCTTTGCTCTTTCTCCTTAATGCTTTGCAAAGAAACAACAAATACCAATTTCATACTAATTGATTTGGCTCAAATCCACGACCTACAGCATTCTAGGAGAGGGTGCTAACAATTACACCACTGATGCAGATAATGATATAGCTGAAAAATTGTTCATTTGGCACAAAACAATAATCACTCGCTCATTCATAATAAAACAATTTTTACCTAAAAGGTCTTTATCAAGGGAAAAAGATGGTGCAAGAACGGCTTACCCTTCCAGAGCACCTGAGTTCACCCCCGGTTTTTAGTGGGGTTCGTGCTAATCGATCTTTAGCTTTATGTGTATATTTTGTAGATCATTGATTGTCCTTTTGTACTTTTTTCGTTTGGCCATTGTTTTGTCTGTTCTTCTTCGATATACGGATTCTGATTACACCTTTGGTATCTTCAAACTCTTCTTAATACATATTTTTAGCTAACTCGCTGCATATTTTTTTTTCATACCCTGTATAAACTAGAAGCAGTATTACCTTTAACACAAAGTCAATTGTAGTTCCAGTACACTGACCGATCCAGCTCTTCTGTATTGCTATAATATCTCTCCAGTATTGAGGATTGACATCGTTTAAACCATCATATAATGCCTGCAAAAACATTCAACATTAAATATTTCTCATTGTATATAGATATACAGATTACAGCACAGGATCTACGAAAATAACATTTTTCCTCCAACTATGAAAATTGATATCCATGAATTTATTTAAGGAATATTTGAAATTGTTGAACAGGTTATACGATATAACCTGGTTTGGGTAAGTTTATGCTTAATAAACCGTGAAGTTTTTATGAAAAGCGTAAACTGACCCAAACCAGGTTATGCAAGTATAACCTGTTCAACAATTTCAAATAGTCCTTATAATTTAATTTTTACAACAAAATTTAATGATTCCTCGATTTTAATTACGATTATTTCATGTGACTATTTGAATTTGTCATTGGCGGATGAACATGTTGATGACGTCACAATACCAACCCAGGTTATCGAGTATAACCAAAATTTTCTCCAGACGGATTTGTCAATCAGATTGAAATATTCAAATCAAATTAAATTATATGAATTTGTAAGTGTAAGTATAAGTATTTGTATCTATCAAATAAAACATTCTGATAGGACGACTTTAGAATACAAGTGTACAAAACCAGTACTCAATAATTTTATAATAAAAACGTAGATATCAATAATTTAATGCACAAGATAAGTTTGTGGAATAAGCATAAATGAAAATGCCATGGTCTTAACAAGTTTATGTGAAAATTTAAATGACAGTAAATAAAAGACATTTGTGTTAATGAATGCTAAAAATAGTATACCGTAAAGTAGAATTTGGTGATTGAAGTTGCCTGTAGCATCAAATAATGGGAATCGCCATTATTCAGAACTCTGCAATGTGAGGAGACAAGGGACATAATTCATTCTCGGATTATACCTGCAATCAAAGCTCTTCCGAAAGAGCCGTGACGGCATGCCAGCGGTATCGTATATTATAGCAGCATTGATCAGTTGCAATTTTATCATTAAAAATTATGTAAATCGTAAAATAATGTCGTATATTTATC
>MJUT01061066.1:0-27617 GCA_002080005.1 Gigantidas platifrons
CTCTAATACAAGTTAACATGACCACTTACTCTCCTACCTTGGAACAGACATGTCAATCGATACCTCTAATACAAGTTAACATGACCACTTACTCTCCTACCTTGGTACAGACATGTCAATCAATACCTCTAATACACGTTAACATGACCACTTACTCTCCTACCTTGGTACAGACATGTCAATCAATACCTCTAATACAAGTTAACATGACCACTTACTCTCCTACCTTGGTACAGACATGTCAATCTATACCTCTAATACACGTTAACATGACCACTTACTCTCCTACCTTGGTACAGACATGTCAATCTATACCTCTAATACAAGTTAACATGACCACTTACTCTCCTACCTTGGTACAGACATGCCAATAACAAGTTGTGGGGTTAAACGAGTTGTATGGGGCAAAATCCCACAAATCCCCCTCTTGAGATGGTCCAAGTTATTTATGCTCGTTGTTTTCTAGTAATTCAAGCGAGACAACTCCATCAAATTAATAAAACAGAGTTTATATAATTAAAGATACTAAGATACATATAATACATTTTTGAATTTCAGCTAATTAGAAACAAGAATAGCTCATAGCATCCATGTTTTATCGAATCAAGACGCATTTTTGTAGAGTGCCTGCCTCATAGACAAAAATAATAATAGGCGATATTTCTTTTTTGTTTGAACCGCATCGGTGACGTAATGGTAACGTGCTCGCCTCGAGTTCGGTATTGTGGGTTCGAGACCCGGTCGGGTCTAACAAAAGACTATAATATTGGTATTAATTGCTTCTCCGCTAAGCACGCAGCAATAAGGAGAGAGAGAGAGAGAGAGCAAAGCCTGATTGGCCCGGAATCAGAATAACGTGTCTGAGTTCAGCCACATGGCTCACAACAGACTGTTGTTTCAGTGAATTAGCTCTATAAAAATCCAATTCAGCGTGTTGGTCTAGAAAAAGCTGTCGTATCATCATTTCATTGAAAATTAACTTGTTCTCGCCATGAAAAATTGCTGAATTGGCGTTAAACAATCACTCACTCACTCTTTTTTATTTGACAAATCAAAAACTTGATATTGTTTCACAGATCGGAACAGAACTTGCTATTTGTAAAGGACTTGCCATATATCATTCCTGCTCATTTGTTTAATATTTGTCTCGTACTTTCAGATAATATTTCTTTCTGTTTTGTATTTGACCTATTAGAAACTTGAATTACATATGACGACGATTGTACGACCGATTGGGACAAAATAATGATAAAGGTCGTAGGAAACATCATTACTACTGAGATTGTTTCAAATTGGTCCAGAAGTTTCAGAGAAAATTTATTACATTTTTGCAATTAGGAAACTGAATTGCCTTTACCGGCTACGTAGTTTTACAAATCGAAACAAAATTAAGTAAATATTTGTAGATTACCCTGTATACCTAATTCCAACAAGGTATGGTTCCAATTGTCCAAGTGGATGGGTTTGTAAGAAGAGTAACTCGACAAGTGCCACCCCCGGATTTTAGTGGGGTTCGTGTTCCTCAATCTTTTGTTTTCTGTGTAATGTCTTGTAGACCGTTACTTGTCCTTTTGACATTTTTCTTTTAACCATTGTGTTGTCTGTCCTTCTTCGATTTACGGCTTATGATTATCCCTTCGGTATCTTCAAAATATTCTTTCACAGAAGATTGTATTTAGCATTTTTCTAATCAGAGATTTTAATTACTCCTGTTGTTGGCTCGATTTATAAATTAGATCACAGTATCAAACATATAATGCCTTCACCTAAGCTTTATACCACATTAAATGCAGCGTGAACGCTTTACGGGACAAATAAAGACAGACATATCAACCATTTATCATTTTCCCTAAATATTATAAAGTGGCCAAACGAGATGCAATAAGCAATATTACAATATAGTATCAAATATTTCATGTACATTTCTTTGTAAACTAAAAATGCAGTGTTTGTCGATATTTGTAATAGTCTTCCAATATAAATAAACCTAAAAAGAAGGGCATTTCCGAATGAGTTAAAAAATATTGCATCTTAACCGATATTGATTTCCATTCTTTCACCTTCAAGTTTAGTACGTACTAGAGAGGTTCCGAGTAAAACTATATTTGCACACAAGCAGACGAGAGATAAACAAGATGGTGGAATTATACTGAATACATATTCCAAAAGAATATGGTGAAATGTAATTGTCACAGACTAAAATATTTGATTCTATATTATAAAATGGTGCAATAACCCTATATAATGTAATTATGATCATTCAAATACTCTGACATGATATAATATCTGATAACCACTCGATACTCTGAAATTATGCAATATCCGATAAACACTCAAGACACCGACCCAAGATCTTTGTTTAACGGCCCTGTTCTATATCTAGAACTCTCCACATGTGTAGTAGTCAAAATATAAAATTGTTGAAAATGACAATAAACACACATAAACCATTTTATTTCTAAACTATTTTCAATGATTCATGTTTTTCTTTGATATTTTTGGTACTGTAAATTTATGATTCCATTTCTTTTTCATCTCGTCCATGATAAATCCACAAAAAAAATAAATAGCCTCCAATGGAAGACATCAAATTACAATATTAAGTTAGAAGAAATCTTACACAAACAAACTACTACATTTGTATATTTTCATGATTGATTGATTGATTGATTGATTGATTGATTGACAAGTTTAGCAGTTTTACATATTTTCATTTATGTGTATCTACTTAATTTATGCTCATCGCACACAAATACCAACCAATGTCGTCACCGATTCAATCTTCTGTGTCTGATGAGGAAGAGTATTCACATAAACTGATCTGATTATATCTGGATAATTTTTTCTTATATGTCTTTTTAACGTGGTTGCATTGAAACGTCGTAAAGGACGGCCATTAACATTCGCTTTGCACAGAGAAGTAGTTGTTGCTTTTTTTTATTGATGAAAATACCAGTTACATAATCAAGTCCGTCCGACTGCTGCAGTAGCTTTCTGTATCTCGTTCCATCTTCTGCTACAATAAAAACTTGATTCCTGAAGCTTTCTGTTATATATATATTTCCATATTCATCGCATGTCAGAGACGAACAGTAATAAAAATTGCCCACTGGTAATTTGAGTTCCCAGATATTGCTTCCTTCAAGATCACAACACCTTAACACGTTGCTATCAGCTTTGACATAACAGATATTTGACTTAAGGAAAACAAGTGCTGTGCAGGTAAATGGAATGGTTTTGATAAGTATTCCCTCATCATCAAATATCTGAATACCAACCCCTTGAACTGATACAGCGAATCGGTTAGCTACATGATCGATTCCATAGCATTCCTCAACTGTACTGAAACTTTTAACAACATTACCTTGATTTAAATCCAGAAATAGTACTTGTTTAGCATTGGGTAAAGTAACTGCTACAACTGTTTCATTAATAACAACAAGATCAAACGGATTCGATTCAACTTTAATATCTCGCATGAAATTACCGTTTGCGTCATACAAGATCAGCCTGCTATTTTTACCGAAGTCAGTAAACAGAAAGGAACCGCTATGTAGAACTAAACAGTTAGTCGCCATTGTATTATTATCCCAGAAAAACATGTTCGTCCTCCTTTCAAGTTTTACATCATTAATATCAATGGAGTGTGGTTGTTTCGATTCTGTTTTCTTCACAGACTGCCCATGGCTACCAAAACAGATATACAGTGGTTTTGTCTCACATTCGATGTCACCAATAAATCCTACTGAAAACAATTTCTCGAACTGTTCGCTTGGTATAAACCTTAATGTCATATTATCTAACACGTCATTTTCCAAAATTATTGTAAATAAGCAATTTTCTTCCTCTGATACCATACTTTCAAGTTCTTTCAAACATAAAAATATTTGCAAATTTGATGCACTTTCCTTTATCTGAGCAATGGTTACTCTCAGATTTTGAGCTGTTGTCAGGTTTTCTTTGAGTTTTGTAATGACATCGTTGGTTTTCGTCTCATACTCCATCTTTCTCTCATCGATTTTGTTCTCCATCTTATTCAATTGTTCTCGTATCATGTTCATCTGCTCTTCTATTCTTTCCCGCATGTCTTGAATATCTTTCTTTAGGTTCGTTGTCTGGTCTTCGACGAGATGCATTGAGCTTTCTTTATTTTCAATGATCGTTCCTGTTTTTGAAATGAGCCCACTCAATTCCTCTTCAATACGACGCATAGCAACGGAAGATTTTACGTCTACAATGACGTCATCCAACGGAGTGATATTGTTACAGCTTTTATGACTACTAGTGCTACATTTGATGCAGCAAGATTCTTGATGATCAGAGCAGTAGATTTCAAACTTCCGGTCATGTTCCAAACATGTTTCTCGAATATCTCGTACAATTTGTGGTAACTTTCTAAGACTTTCATATGGAATCATTTCATGAGACCTTGAAACTTTTAAAGCTGTGTGATATTCTTTGCAATCAGAACACATACCTTCCTTACAGACTAGACACCAAACTAAAGCATCGTGATCCATAGCTCTAAAACTACATGGTCCACACTTTGAAGTCATCTTCCTGTAAATATAGACAAATACACACTAATGATACTTTGTTATCGGTGGTGTAATGGATATTCTAATATGGGGTGCTGCTTTCACTTTGTAAACAAACCAATTCTCTAAATAGCACAATTATTTTCAGAATATGCACCATGTCTTATCGGTGTTTTCTAGTATATTTCACTATATGATCGCGTAAACCAGCAATTAAAGTAATATTTGTCTTAACTATATTTAAAAAGTCATATTTTGTTTTAATGGACAGACCTCCACAAATGCGTATACGGATGTTTCGCTAAGTACGCAACATCCCTTAAAAAAGCACATGTATGTTGTTGCGTCATCGTCTGCTCCGTTTATAAACAACATACAGGACAGTGATGAATACAGACATAAATTTCTCGAAATCGACTTCGACGTTTGTAATTGTTCGTCTTCTGGTGACGTAGTTTACAAGGAACGTTGGTGACTGATTTATTTTACGATTTTGTGAGCATTTTACTTGTTTAAAGTGACAGTGTCTACGATTTTTCATAATTTTTAAGTTTGACAACAACTTGAAAATAAGATAGATAAATCAATAAAATGACCAAAATAACCGTCTCAGATAAACAGAAACTTGTTTATTTGTAATTAAACTAATAGCTTATGGTCGTCTTCTGGCCAAGCTAATTAATTATTCATGACCCAGTATGATAACACAGAACGCATTGACCCAGATTTATCAAAACAAAGACATGGATGATCTATCTTTAGACTAAAATGTATAATTCATACATGTTTAATGATAAGTTGCACATATTTACCTATAAGAACACAATTTATCAATCAAAAATTATTAGCCATTTTCGGTCAAAGTCGGTTTTCTTCCACGGTTAGATTTTCCGACATAAGACATTTTCATCACAAACCGATTCCGCAAGTGCTTGTCTTGATTGACTTGAATGCCCTGGCACAAATTGCTTGTGAACACGTTTTCCCCCGAAATATTTCGTGAAAACCACCTTTCGGTGTTTTTGGTCCGTTTTAGATGAATTTTTATTCACATCTGTTCAAGTTTGGGAGAAAAATTCCGATTTAAAAAATCTGACAAAATCGTAGACACTGTCACTTTAAGTAGCTAAATGCAAAAGCCATCAATTGGGAAATATCAGTAATTTAATTACACCACCGTCTAGTTATCCATGTAGGAAAACAACTGTAAACATGAAGGTTAGTCAATTTTGCTATTACATACAAAATGTATGGATTTCCAATTTCCATTACTGACTTTCACTTCAAAATGCAAGTTATAATTTTCCTACTAGAAACGAAATAATTCATGAAAGCCATAGTTTGTATAACGTTTTAAAATAGGCAACATTATGTTAATATGAGCATAATACATGACACGGGAGATTATTTCTTAAGCATTCTCGCCTCGAGTGCGGTACACCCGATAGATTGTAGACCGGTTCGAGTCCCGGTCGGGTCAAACCAAAAGCTATGAAATTGGTACTTGTTGCTTCTCTACTAAGAAGGCAACATTAAGGAGTCAGAAAAAAACTGATTGGCTTAAAACCAGGATAACGTGTCCGAGTGGTACAACATAACTTCATGCGACTGTTGTTTATTTTGCATATTTTTTTAACATTATTTTGGGTCCGTGTCCAAGATCTACGTCTTATGAACAGATTCAATACATTTAAGATTGTTTAACCCCATTATTTTTAACATATGTATTTTTGAAAGAAAAATAAAAGACATTTGGTGGGCAAATAGTATGGGACAGGTTCAGTGTTGGAGTGCCTGTTAATTATATGCCATGATAATTGATCATGATGATGACGATTTCTGATTTGGTTAATAAAGAATCGTGAATCATCGTGGTCCATAACTCCCTAAATCAGGTAGTTATTGTACTTATATATATGTTTAGTACATACTTAGTTAAAATAAAGGCATTTTTGTATAACCAATATGACCGGAAGTAAACTGTCCATATTTTCACACCCCGGGAAGATAACCGGTTATTAGGAGCCCCTCGTGCGTTTCAGACAAAATAAACAACTTCCTGTGTTTACGTCTGCAGATATCGGAAGTACATAATAAATAGCTTAATACATGTGCATTTCCATATTGGCCTGGTTATCATCCCTCGACCCATATTGACCCTCGGAATGCGGGTCGTTTCGTAACCTGGTCGTTTCGACCTAGGTCGGGACGTTTCGTACCGTATAGTGAGACGTTTCGTACCAACAGATTTATCATGGTGAGATGTTTCATACCTATATATTTTTTGTGGGAATTTTTTTGTATCCATTCAGATAAAATTATAAATGTTACCACAAAGGAGGTAGATGAGCTAAAAATATATAAATATTGTGTATAGATAAGATAAGATAAGATATTTTATTTACCAATCATGGTCCCATTATGGGCAGAGTCATTATAATACATTGAATGATTAACATACATAATAATGCACATGACAGACAACAACATGAACAATAAAGTCAAATAGCAGTTAATGCTAAAGAAATGCTACATTTATAAAATAATAGTCAACGGTGACCTGGAATATAGTCCTAGATATACATGTATAGTTATTATATTACTATACATGTACATTATGTATGCACATCAATGACTGTGGTATTCGAGGAACATTATTGTGGTATATTAAATAATAATAATAATAACATGTTATATCTTTAGTTCCCACAAGATGGTTCGAGTTCAGGGAAATCGACAATAATAAGAAATTTAGCAGTACCCCGCCATTTTGTTTCTTACCTTGTAATCGAGTGTAACACCACTCTCTGAGGGTAAGATTGTTATGAATGAATAGAAAAATGATTGGTGAAGCGATATATATTGTGTTTTGGATAGAAAATAAAATTTGATAGCCACAAAACGTGGAAATGTGCTACAAATGAGATGCGGAAAAAATCCGCTGTCTTGCTTATGGCAAGCGCTCTGACGTTCAACGACAACAGCAAGATGTAAATAGTCGTCGAACGGCAGAGGAATCTATGACTAACTGAGAGGACACCCTTGCCTGAAATACCTAGTAATGGGGACTATGTTTGTAAGTAAGCCATTTATTTGAACCTTGCTATTTACGTTTTTGTATAAATTTCCCACCCATGTGATAAAGTTCACCGGCAAATTCATGACTGACAATGACATTTTTTTTTTTTTTTTTTTTTTTTGACTGACAATGACATCTTTGACGCTAATTTTTAGAATGGAATTAAACGAGAAAAGTGCTGTCAATATATACTCGCGCATGAGCACATCTCACTTACATCTGACCTAATTAAATCTTAATAGTTCAGTTAATTGATTAATTAATTAAAATAGGGGTAATTAAGCATAAGCTCTTTATTAATGCATATATGAATTAAGTCTTCTGTGTTCAAATTAAAAATGTAGTCCAGGGATAGACTCCATCATCATGTAAAGCTTCACCTTTAATCTTATTTAGAGTATAGACCTATGTATTTGTACACTCTTGTGATGATTAAATGAGTTTCAACTATACATACAACATTTTAATTAACGAGTTTATTACAAATCTATGAGTTTAAAAGAAGGTACGAAACGTCTCACTATACATTTCTAATCTGGTACGAAACGTCCCGATCTAGATACGAAACGACCTGGTATGAAACGACCACACCCGACCCTCGACTTCGTCACAGGCCCATATGGGCGTCTCGGGATGATAACCAGACCAATATGGAAATGCCCATGTATTAATCTGTATATAAACCACTGTCACTCCCATGGCCTAACTCAGTGCCATAATCATTTGTTATTGTGTATTGTCAATGTTCGCCATAACCATTTATTGTAAATGTGTTTGTGCAAATAAAATATTGTCTGTTGTCTATTGTCTATGTTGTATATTTTAAGATTTGTATTTTAAATATTCATATTCTCCTACTCCATGTCAAAACTCACAATATAGTATATGACTTCCGTGAATTATTTCTTAAATCATTAAAAGTAATTTGGATTGTTTCTTACCTGGGTTGGCAGGATATTTGTAAATTTTAAGATTTGTATTTTATTGTTAAATATCCATATCCTGCCAACCCATGTTAAACTCACAACACATTATATGACTTCCGTGAATTATTTCTTAATTCTCCCAAAACAACTTGAACATGACACGGATTCGTTGGTGCCTACCCTTCCCTCCTCCTCCCCCAAATAAAAAAAAAAACAACAGAAAACATAAAAAATATTCTACACAAACCGACAGGCTTTCGGTGATTCAATGAGTGGGGTATGTTCAAATGATGAATATGCAGTATTTATCACAGTTTACACCCAGAGCTTCTGGTGTTCTGGGTGGCCCCCAGATACCGGTCTAGGTTTTCTCTATCCCTTCCCCGGCCTCCTCCTCTAACTCAAAACCTCGGATCCGCCCCTGCCAACATCTATTTCTCTCAAGTTACTTGTCAATGTCCGTAGCGAATAAAACAGCCAAAAATTCCTGAAGAAAAATACAAGACAGAGGGCTGCGGTTCATCTACTACGGGGGCAAACTCCAGTGGGGTATCAACTATACAAAATTAAAAGTGAGCATAAATAAAACATACACGGACATTTGAATAAAAGTAACCATTATCAAAAGAAAAAGAAAAGATAATATCTGAAGTTGGTTTCAAAGTTTTATGTTTGTGTGAAACAAAATCGATTAAATCGTACACTACACGTTACATTATATAACCCCCACGATATAACTGAATATTGTTGAAAGTGGCGTTAAACACCAGAAATCTATCGTTACATTATAAGTATTGCAACTGTCTTTTTATAGAGAACCCTTTGAAAACAATAAATCATACAAATTAAATGTACGATAATTTTACACTGAAACAAACAGTTATTAGATTAAATGTGAGCATAAATAAAGCATGCACGAACATCTGAGTAAAAGTTACTATTATAACAAGAATTCTGAGAGTATTGCACATAGCAATACATTGGCCCCTACCGGTCGCAAAGATCAGAGGACCTAAAATATTAGAAGTATCACCTTGCAGTGACTAGATTTTAAATTAGGTCAATAATATCTCGAAGGATGTAAAAAAAAATACGGACAACTTAAAATAGAGAACAAAAAATACAAGTTCAAGAACCATAACTCAGCCAAAAATGATTCGACCAGAACGAAATTCAAACGTAAACTGTAGCTCATCTAGATATAGCCACATACAAAATATCAAGTCAATATCTCATAGGAGGTTAAAAAAAAAAGTCCGGACAACAAAACAATTGAACAAAAAATACAAGTTCAAGGGCCATAACTCAGCCAAAAATCATTCGACCAGAACGAAATTCAAACTTAAACTGTAACTCATCTAGATATAGCCACATACCAAATATCAAGTCAATATATCAAAGGACGTCAAAAAAAAGTCCGGACAACTTAAAATTTGAGAAAAAAAATACAAGTTCAAGGGCCAAAAATCATTCGACCGGAACGAAATTCGAACTTAAACTGTAACTCATCTAGATATAGCCACATACCAAATATCAAGTCAATATATCAAAGGACGTAAAAAAAAGTCCATAAAACTTAAAATTTTAATGTGACGGACACACAGACAGACGGACGGAACCTAAAACTATAGTCCCCTTCGGCTTCGCCGGTAGGGGACTAAAAAGAACAAATATTTATTTGGGGTTGATGACGTTCTTAAAGAGGACGAGGGAGGGTCCAGTGTTCGAGTTATATGACAACTTGCATAGGTCCCATGACAATGAAGATGACGTGTCAAATTTGGTGAATAAAGGGTCGTGAATCGTCGTGGTCCTGGGTGGTTAATTAGCTCCATTATTTAAAACACATCAATTATTTATGGTGTAATTATTGAAGGTAATGTGGACTGTTTCTTACCTGGTCTATTTTTCTACAGAAACTGGTCGTATTCTCCTTCCTGTATTATAAGTGAGACAGGGGAGATAATCGATACACAACTTGTTTTATGAATTAACCTCATTTCAAACAAAGAATGATTTAGCTGTACTTTTTACAATTTTATAAGATCTGAAAAAGTTGGTATCAAAGTTTTATTTTATCTCTGATTTTATCTGATGCTCATGTTTATATGCGAGCGTGAGCGAGTTCTTTATGGTATAAAATGTGTACTTAATTTATTGTTTTGACAAACATGGCCTCACACATACTGACGGATAAAAAATAATTCTGCGTTTTTAATCTCTACCCAGAGTTGTCGGTCCTTACACTAAGTCTCATACCCTCTCGTACGTCCGATACTAGTAGCAAAGATTTGATTAATGTGTTCATTTCGGGAGTGTAGCTATAATCCGACAGCCCATTAGTCCGACAGTCCGCTGGTCCGATAGTCCGACAGAAATTTGTTTGTTTTTCACTTTCACCGTTCAAGTATAGTAAATGGCCATATATATATATATCATCAAAATGGCGGAAAATTTTCTTCATAGATGAAGGGTCTTTAAATGGCTCCCGTTTTTCGCTTTTCCCATTACAGTTGTAATTAAATAAAGGTATTGTGTTGATCTTTAGAGTATTTACGGTAGTTATGAACCGGAAATGACGCAAAATTGTCACAATGTAAATAAATAATTCGTTTGCTAAAAATGGCACCGAAAAGTAAAGAAATGACACCTGAGCAGAAAGAACAGCAACAAAGTAAAAATTCACGGGAATACATCAAAAGATCTAAAGCTTTAGTTTGACCAATTTTCTTGACTATTTGTTTGAATTTGTATGACGGAATTTTTTCATTCACTTAAATGAAGAAATAAAAACCTTCTTTAATTCGATGATAATCTCAGAGTGACTACCACACAATTTTCGACGGCGTATTTTGGATCAAATTAATTCTTTTCGTCTTCTCCGTTAAATTATTATTTTTCCGACAGAGCCGATGTAGCAGGCAATTTGTTCCGGACTGAGTGAGTGATTGTTGTTTAACACCAATTCAGTATCTTTTCAGCTATATCATGGGGAGAACAAGTAAATTTTCAATGACATAATGATGATGTCAACTTTGAACTAGATCAACACGCTGAGTTGGATTTTTATAGTGCTAGCTCACTGAAACAACCGTCCGCGGGTATCCATATCACTCCACTCGGACACACTATTCTGATTCAGAGCCATCCAGTCTTTGCTCTTTCTCCTTAATGCTGCGTGCTTAGCGGAGAAACAACAAATACCAATTTTATAGTCTTTGGTTTAACCCGACCGGGGCTAAAACCCACGATCTACCGCACTCGAGACGAGCACGCTAACCATTACTCCACCGATGCGATTTGTTCCGGACTGAAAAGACTGTCTTTGCTTGATGAACCAACTGGAACAAAAGGTAAAGGCTACGTATTCCGGATCTAGACAATATACTCGGACCTGTTTTCTTTTATTCTCTAAAGTAAATGCCTTGAAAATTAATTTGATGAAAATATTTATATGCTTCAGTAAACCTTGTAAGAATCTTTCAACACCAGTTTTTAATATATGCATCAGTAAACCAAAATAATAATCTTGCAACGCCAGTTTGACGACGGATCTTGCTTTCACACACAAAACTTGACTAAGCGAACATTTCTCAAAAATAATATATATTTTATTTTCATAGAATAGCTTATTTTAAATGTACGTCGGACTATCGGATTATAGATCTGACCCCGGAACTTGGTGGGGTTTGTGTTGCTCGATCTTTCGTTTTCTGTGTAATGTCTTGTTTGTCGTTTTGTCATTTTTCTTTTAGTCCTTCGATTTACGGCTTTTGATTATCCCATCGGTATCTTCAAACTTTTCTTTCACAGACGATTGCATTTTGTATTTTTGTAATAAGACATTTGATTTAAATATGACGGCAATGTTGTTTGACCGATTGCAACAACATGAGGTGATTCCTGCAATGCTTCGTTCCAATTCAGGCAATTGACTTATTTGGTGTACATTAGATAGTATCAGACCATGATCGATCGGGGGTCACCGACAATCAGTTTTAATTAGCCTACATATAGAAGTTTCAGAGAGGATATTGACGACAAACAACGGACTCAGAGTGATAACAATAGTTCATGTGACCCTTTGTGCTAATTGAGTTAAAAGAGGTTCATAGAGAGATGTGACAGCAGCCATTTTGTTTTCCTCAGACGATTCATAAATTAGATCACATGATCAAACATGCATTGCCTTCACCTTCATACTACATTGAATGCAGCGTGATGCAGCGCGAACGCCTTTTGGGACAAATAAAGACAGAAATATCAACCATTTTGTACCCCTCCCCCCACAAAACATAGTCAATTTCTCAAACGAGATGCAATAAGCAATAAATATTATGCTATTATGATCATTCAAATACTCTGAAATGCTGCAATATCCGATAACTACTCAAACCTCTGAAATAATGCAATATCCGATAACTACTCGATACTCTGAAATGATGCAATATTCCATCACCACTCAAACCTCTGAAATGATGCAATATCTGATAACCACTCAATACTCTGAAATGATGCAATATCCGATAAACACTCGATACTCTGAAATGATGCAATATTCGATAACCACGCAATACTCTCAAATGATGCAATATCCGATAACCACTCAATACTCTGAAATGATGCAATATCCGATCACCACTCAATACTCTGAAATGATGCAATATCCGATAACCACGCAATACTCTCAAATGATGCAATATCCGATAAAATACTCTCAAATGATGCAATATCCGATAACCACTCAATACTCTTAAATGATGCAATATTCGATAACCACTCAATACTCTGAAATGATGCAATATCCGATCACTACTCAATACTCTGAAATGATGCAATATCCGATAACAACTCAATACTCTGAAATGATGCAATATCCGATCACCACTCAATACTCTGAAATGATGCAATATCCGATAACCACGCAATACTCTCAAATGATGCAATATCCGATAAAATACTCTGAAATGATGCAATATCCGATAACCACTCAATACTCTGAAATGATGCAATATCCGATAACCACTCAATACTCTGAAATAATGCAATATTCGATAACCACGCAATACTCTCAAATGATGCAATATCCGATAAAATACTCTCAAATGATGCAATACCCGATAACCACTCAATACTCTGAAATGATGCAATATTCGATAACCACTCAATACTCTGAAATGATGCAATATCCGATCACCACTCAATACTCTGAAATGATGCAATATCCGATAACAACTCAATACTCTGAAATGATGCAATATCCGATCACCACTCGATACTCTAAAATGATGCAATATCTGATAACCACTCGACACTCTTAAATGATGCAATATCCATCACCACTCAAACCTCTGAAATGATGCAATATCTGATAACCACTCAATACTCTGAAATGATGCAATACCCGATAACCACTCGATACTCTGATATGATGCAATATCTGATAACCACTCGATACTCTGTAATGATGCAATATCCGATAACCACTCAATACTCTGAAATGATGCAATATTCGATAACCACTCATTACTCTGAAATGATGCAATATCCGATCACCACTCAATACTCTGAAATGATGCAATATGCGATAACAACTCAATACTCTGAAATGATGCAATATCCGATCACCACTCGATACTCTAAAATGATGCAATATCTGATAACCACTCGACACTCTTAAATGATGCAATATCCAGTAACCACTCAATACTCTGAAATGATGCAATATCCGATAACCACCCGATACTCTGAAATTATGGAATATCCGATAACCACTCGATACTCTGAAATGATGAAAATATCCGATAACCATTCGATACCCTTAAATGATGCAATATCCGATAACCGTTCTATGCTCTGATATGATGCAATATCCGATAACCACTCGATACTCTGAAATGATGCAATATCTGATAACCACTCGATACTCTGAAATGATGCAATATCCGATAACCATTCAATACTCTGAAATGATGCAATATCTGATAACCACTCGATACTCTGAAATTATGCAATATCTGATAACCACTCAATACTCTGAAATGATGCAATATCTGATAACCACTCGATACTCTGAAATGATGCAATATTCGATAACCACTCAATACTTTGAAATAATGGAATATCCAATGCCTACCCACTCGATACTCTGAAATGATACAATATCTGATAACTACTCAGTACTCTGAAATGATGTAATATCCGATAACCACTCGATACTCTGAAATGATGCAATATCCGATAACCACTCTATGCCCTGATATGATGCAATATCCGATAACCACTCGATACTCTGAATTGATGCAATATCCAATTACCACTCTATGCCCTGATATGATGCAATATCTGATAACCACTAGATACTCTGAAATGATGCAATATCCGATAACCACTCGATACTCTGAAATGATGCAATATTCGATAGATTGGTTATCGAATATTGCATCATATAAGAGTATTAAACTCTTATATGATGCAATATTCGATAACCAATCAATACTCTGAAATGATGCAATATCTGATAACCACGCAATACTCTGAAATGATGCAATATCTGATAACCACTCGATACTCTGAAATGATGCAATATTCGATAACCATTTAATAATCTGATATGATGCAATATCCGATACTCACTCAATACTCTGAAATGATGCAATATCTGATAACCAATCAATACTCTGAAATGATGCAATATCCGATACCCACTCGATACTCTGAAATGATGCAATATCCGATAACTACTCAATACTCTGAAATGATGCAATATCCGATACCCACTCGATACTCTGAAATGATGCAATATATGACAACCACTCAATACTTTGAAATGATGCAATATCCAATACCTACCAACTCGATACTCTGAAATGATGCAATATCCGATAACCACTCGATACTCTGAAATTATGCAATTTTCGATAACCACTCTATGCTTTGTTATGATGCAATATCCGATAACCACTCTATACTCTGAAATGATGCAATATCTGATAACCACTCGATACTCTGAAATGATGCAATATCCGACCATTCGATACTCTGAAATGATGCAATAATCGATAACCACTCAATACTCTTATATGATGCAATATTCGATAACCCCTCAATACTCTGAAATGATGCAATATCCGATAACTACTCGATACTCTGAAATGATGCAATATCTGATAACCACTCGATACTCTGAAATGATGCAATATCTGATAACCACTCAATACTCTAAAATGATGCAATATCTGATAACCACTCGATACTCTGATATGATGCAATATCCGATACTCACTCAATACTCTGAAATGATGCAATATCTGATAACCACTCAATGCTCTGAAATGATGCAATATCTGATAACCACTCGATACTCTGAACTGATGTAATATTCTATAACAACCTTATACTCTGAAATGATGCAATATCTGATAACTACTCAATACTCTGAAATTATGCAATATCCGATACCCACTCGATACTCTGAAATGATGCAATATATGATAACCACTCAATACTTTGAAATGATACAATATTTAAGACCTACCAACTCGATACTCTGAAATGATTCAATATCCGATAACCACTCGACACTCTGAAATGGTGTAATATCCGATGCCCACTCGATACTCTGAAATGATGCAATATCTGATAACCACTCAATGCTCTGAAATGATGCAATATCTGATAACCACTCAATACTCTGAAATGATGCAATATATGATAACCACTCAATACTTTGAAATGATACAATATTTAAGACCTACCAACTCGATACTCTGAAATGATGCAATATCTGATAACCACTCGATACTCTGATATGATGCAATATTCGATAACCACTCAATACTCTGATATGATGCAATATCCGATACTCACTCAATACTGTGAAATGATGCAATATCCGATAACCACTCAATACACTGAATGAATCCGCAAGAAATTGAATGAAATTAAATAGCCTCCAATAGAAGACATAAAATTACAGTATTAATTTTGAAGAAATTTTACATGAATTACTTTTACATATTTTCATGATTGATTGATCAATTTATTGATTGGTTGATTGATTGATCTATTTAATGATTGATTGGTGTTTAAGGCCAAACTTAACAGTTTTTCATATTTTCATACATGTGTATCTACTGAAATTATGCTCATCAACATCCCACGCAAATACAAACCAATGCCATCACCGAATCAATTTTGTATTTCTGCTGGAAAGAGTATTCACATAAACTGTTCTGATTATATCTAGATTATTTTTTCTTATATGCCTTCATCGCGTGGTTGCATTGAAACGTCGTAAAGGACGGCCTTTGTATATCGCTTTGTACAGAGAAGTAGCTGTTGGGTCTTTGTAATGAAAATACCATTTACATAATAAAGTCCGTCAGACTTCTGCAGAAGCTTTCTGTACCTCGATCCATCTTCTGTCACAATAAAAACGTGTTCGTTACCTCTTTCTGTTATATATATATTTCCATATTCATCGCTTGTCATCGACGGATAATTATAAAACATGCCCACTGGTAATTTGAGTTCCCACATATTGCTTCCTTCAAGATCACAACACCTTAACACGTTGCTTCCAGCTTTGACATAACAGATATTTGACTTAAGGAAGACAAGAGCTGTGCAGGCTAATGGTATGGTTTTGATAAGTATTCCTTCATCATCATATATCTGAATACCAATCCCTTGAACTGATACAGCGAATCGGTTAGCTACGTGATCGATTCCATAGCATTCCTCAACTGTACTGAAACTTTTAACAACATTACCTTGATTTAAATCCACAAATAGTACTTTTTTAGCCTTGGTTAGAGTAACTGCTACTACTGTTTCATTAATAACAACAAGATCAAACGGGCTCGATTCAACTTTAATAAATCGCAAGAAATTACCGTTTGCGTCTTGCAAAATCAGCCTGCTATTTTTAGAGAAGTCAGAAAACAGGAAGGAACCGCTACGTAGAACTACACAGTTAGTCACCATTGTAGTACTATATAATGGGAAGGACATTTCCGCCCTCTTTTCAAGTTTTACATCATCAATATCTATGGAGTTTGGTTGTTTCGATTCTATTTTCTTCACAGACTGTCCATGACTACCAAAACAGATATCCAGTGGTTTTGTCTCACATCCGATGTCACCGATACACCCTACTGAAACCAATTTCTCGAGCTGTTCGCTCGGTATAAACCGTAATGTCATATTATCTAACACGCCATTTTCTATAATTGTAGATAAGCGATTTTCTTCCTTTGATACCATACTTTCAAGTTCTTTCAAACATAAAAATATTTGCAAATTTGATGCACTTTCCTTTATCTGAGCAATGGTTTCTCTCAGATTTTGAGCTGTTGTCAGGTTTTCTTTGAGTTTTGTAATAGCATCGTTGGTTTTCGTCTCGTACTCCGTCTTTCTTTCATCGATTTTGTTCTCAATCTTTTTAAACTGTTCCCCTATGGTTTTTTCTATTCTTTCCCGCATGTCTTGAATATCGTTCTTTAGGTTCGTTGTCTGGTCTTCGACGAGATGTATTGAGTTTTCTTTATTTTCAATGATCGTTCCTGTTTTTGAAATGAGCCCACTCAATTCCTCTTCAAGACGACGCATAGCAACGGAAGATTTTACGTCATCAATGACGTCATCCAACGGAGCGGTATTGTTACAGCTTTTATGACTACTAGTGCTACATTTAATGCAGCAAGATTCTTGATGATCAGAGCAGTAGATTTCAAACTTCCGATCATGTTCCAAACACGTTTCTCGAATATCTTTTACAATTTGTGGTAACTTTTTAAGATTTTCATATGGAATCATTTCATGAGACTTCAAAACTTTTAAAGCTGTGTGATATTCTTTGCAATCAGAACACAGACCTTCCTTACAGACTAGACACCAAACTAAAACATCGTGATCTATAGCTCTAAAACTACATGGTCCACACTTTGAAGTCATCTTCCTGTAAATATAGACAAATACACACTAATGATACTTTGTTATTAGGTGTATTGACCCGCATCTGTGGTGTAATGGATATTCTAATATGGCGTGTTACTTTCACTTTGTAAACAAAATTATTCTCTAAATAGCACAATTATTTTTAGCACATGCGCCATGGCTATTGGTGTTTTCTAGTATATTTCAATATTTGATCGCGTAAACCAGCAATTAAAGTAATAAAAATAGAAATTAATCATGTTTTCTTTGAATCTTAATGGAATATTTCTCTTAACTATGTTTAAAAAGTCATATTTTCTTAAATGGGACAGTCCTCCACAAACGGCGTATACGGCTGTTCCGCTAACTACGCAAGTAATTTTTCGTTTTTTACATCATATGAAATTGGTATTTATTGCTGCTTTTCTCCTAAGAATGCAGCATTAAGGAGTCAGAAAAAAAACTGAATTGCTTAAAATCAGGATAATTTGTCCGAGTGGTGCAACATATCTTCCTGCGACTGTTGTTTATTTTTCATATTTTCTTTAATATTATTTTGGATCCGTGTCCACACGAACTATCTTATTGATACATGTAGATTCAATATAATTAAGATTTTTTAACCACATTATTTTTAACACATGTGTTTTTGAAAGAAAAATAAAAAAAGACATTTGGTGGGTTGAGTGCGTTCTTAAACAGTAGGGACAGGTTCAATGTTGGAGTGCCTGTTAATTATATACCAACTTTCATAGGTGCCATGATCATGATGATGACGATTGATGATTTGGTTAATAAAGCATTGTGGATCGTCTTGGTGCAAAGTGGCAATTTAACTCCCTAAATCAGATAGCTATGTTGTAAATTTTAAGATTTGTATTTTAAATATTCATATTCTGCCAACCCATGTTAAAACTCACAATATAGTATATGACTTCCATGAATTATTTCTTAAATCATTAAAAGTAATTTGGATTGTTTCTTACCTGGGTTGGCAGGATATTTGTAAATTTTAAGATTTGTATTTTATTGTTAAATATCCATATCCTGCCATCCCATGTTAAAACTCACAACACATTATATGACTTCCATGAATTATTTCTTAATTCTCCCAATACAACATGAACACGACACGGATTCGTTGGTGCCTCCCCCTCCCCCTCTCCCCTCCAAACAAAACAACAGAAAACATAAGATATAAAAAAAATAGTCTACACAAACCGACAAGCTTTTGGTGAATCAATTGGTGGGGTATGTTCAAATGATGAATATGGAGTTTTTTCCAGTTCACAACCAGAGTTTAGAACTGGTGTTCTGGGTGGTCCTCCGATACCGCACTGGCGGATCCAGGGGGGGGGATTCCGGGGGTTGGAACCCCCCCCCCTTTTTATTTTGGCAATTTTTTTTTTTTTTCCTTATTATTTAGAAGTAAGGGAAAACACTTCCAAACAATAATAATAGTAGTAATATACGATGTCGCGCACTTTATTTCTTTGCATTGGAACGTTACGAATACGTGTTCGGTTTAGTTCCGTTTGATTTTAAAATTGTCACTCCAGTATCATCAGCAGTGTCGACACTCAACAGTAACTGTTTACCACGGGTGGTTTGCTACGTCACATGCACGGATACTTGAACGTATCGCCTCGTGGTAGGTATATGCAGTTGTACAATTTAAAAAAAGAAAAATTCCGGGCAAGGATACCGTTCACACAAAACCCATTTAACTGTACAGAAGTGTTTGCAAAACTGACGGGTTTCCACGTAATGAATGTATGCTAACAATGAAGTCTGATGTGTGGGCCCTTCGGTGAACTACTTGGTTTTGTTAGTTTTCCTTTTGTTATACAACTGCATAAACCTACTTCGAGGCGATGTTCAAGTATCCGTGCGTGTGACGTATCAAACCACCCGTGTTATATAGTGTATCGCTTTATATTACCGGTGAATTAGATGATCATTGATACTGACATGAACAAAATTATACACGACCCCCCCCCCCCAAATAAACAATTTAAAAAAATAAATAATGTGACCGTCAAATAACAATAAATTCCCATTTCAACAAACCCTGTAATAAGTAGTCCATGCGAAATATTTGCCTCAATTAACAACCTTCATACATACAAAGTCTGGGGTCCATGTATCATAGAAAGAATGAGTAGATGAAGGCACAACGGATCCAGATTAAGAAAAAAAAATCGGGAGAGAAGGGTGGGTGAATGAAGCTCTTTGATAATTTATTCAGTAGTATCGTCAATTACGCCGATTTACAAAAATGTTAAATGCAGATGAAAACATTTGTTATCAAATAGACCCCTTTCAGTGCAAATATTTACTCAATAAGCAACCTTGTGTACAATGAGTGTCTGGCGTCACGGCGGACCCAGATTTAAAAATGGGGGGGGGTAAGGGGAGAGAGAATCGGAAGCAGCGTCTGCGCGGTAAATTTCGCCGAATTATAGAAATTTTTAAAAATGGTAAAATAATATTTAAGAAATAAATCATGGTAGCCAGAATGTGTTGGGAGTTTTAACATGGATTGGCGGATATTAGTATTTTATCCCGAGCCAGAAGCGAGGGATAAAATTTACTAATATCCGCCAATCCATGTTGAAACTCAAAATACATTCTGGCTTCCATGTTTTATTTCGATTCTGATATGTCTAAGAGTACAAATACGGTAGTATACTTTGATTGGAAGACGGTAAATTATACATACGCTTGCGGAAAATGTCGCACACAATTTATGTAACTCGAATAATACTGCGCCCTCTATCGGCATTATTCGGGTCCCAATTTATGCTGCCAATGGAAACGTCAGTCACATTCATCGGCGCATGTGCTAATGAGATAATACGAAGAAATAATTCTGGGTTTTTTTAACAAACGGAAAGAGTGAAGTCATGTTAGAATTGTTGTTATAAATTCTAGAATTAGAAAACATTAGATAACTTGTTTTAATATTTTGCCTAAAGAATGTAAAACCCTTGTTTCTTTTATCAGATAACTCTATTTTATTTTAGTTGGAATAAATTCGTTTGTTCTTGCTTGTTTCGTGTATATGACACCGAGTACAAGCATACCTGAGCCTGACGAGTCCAAATATATAAAAGTCATTGGCAATAGTTTATAAATACCAGAGCCCTGCATCAAGGTTGCACTATAGTTCAATTTGTCCGTCCGTCCGTTTTCTACTAATTTTTGTGAGCTCGAATTCTCTTTTACTATTGATTGCAATGAAATTTGTCGTACCCCGACCGTTGACACTTCGTCGAAGGGAACTCTAGAAAAAAAATGGGTGTCGTCCGTCTGTCCGTGTGTCCAGAATTGGTTTTGAGATGATAACTTGTCAACGAAAAGTCGGTGTGGTATCTTACAGTTTGTTAACTTTGATGACTTTTCAGCGATTCTTACCAGGGTTACCACCGTTATAATATTGTAAACATGTTTGATTTTTAACTTATTGTTTAAAAATGTACATTATATATAGGGTATATGGCTTGACTGGAAATTCTCTTACAGTTTCCTTGCGATGGGATAGGAACTGACTACAATTAACAACAACGTATTCAGCTGTGCATTATGTGTCGTTTTCAGCTCACCTGCCCTATGGTCATATGCGATTTTGTCACATTTATGCGTCCGTCTGTCCGTCGTCATTAGCTTTCCACATTTCAATCTTCTTCTCGTAAACTACTGGGCCTATTGAATCCGAACTTTGACGACAATGATCTGTGAGAGGTCCTCTATAAAGTGTGATCTGACATTCAACATGAGCGCCACTGGCGCCAGGGATAATACTAATTTCTGATTGGTGGAAATTAAAAAAAAAAACATCCTCTTTTCTGAAACTATTTACCCAAATGAACTGTGACTTTGCAGAAATGACGAATGGAAGGTCCTGAACAAAGTTTCATCATGACTTAATGCCGTATGGCAGTCATGGAGAAAAGCGGTATATAAAAGTACAAAAAAAAAATTCTCTGAATACTAGCACACTGATTCAAATGAACTGTAGCTATGTAGGAATGATGAATGTAAGGACCCGTTCAAAATTAGTTTTCATGGTCTTCCAAATGTTTGGGTTCTACCAATACTGATGAAGTTAACAGAAACTGCAGCATGCAGGTCAAAATTATGAATGGTATTTTTGCATTTATTTGTTTAAGACCCATGAAGCAAGAAGTAATATCAAAGCTACTGTCATACAGCAACTTGCGTTTCTGGTAATTTGTTGATTCTGTTTTATATTTCCAAGTCTAATTGGTAAACCAAGTATTAACAAAGGTGCTCCTCGTTTCTTAAATCATTTGAGACACGATGATTATCTGTAATCCCGTTTCCAACTCTGAAAATGTTACTCTGCGGTGCCTACTATATAAAATTTGGACTGAAAATGTCAGTCTTAGGCTGGATCCGCGCCTGTACCGGTCTATGTTTTCTTTATTCCCCTGCTTCCCCCTCTAACTCAAAACCTAGGATCCGCCTCTGCAAACATATATTTTACTGTCTACTTTCTGCCGCAAAAAAAACATCCCAAAAATCCTGAAGAAAAAAAACAACACAGAGGGCCGCGGTTCATATACATATAAACAACGGGAGCAAACTCCAGTGGGGTATCAACTACAGTCCTACAATATAAGACTCCGATAGGCGCGATGCTTACTTTACATGTTCTGTATCTGTATCTGTATCTGTATGTATACGTCGCAGATTCCCTTTTGGGCTATTATGTGACGGGGTGGTCTGCGCGGATCTAGTCGCGCTGACTGAGAATCTTCAATTTGAAGTCCTCAGTTTTATTGACGCACACTATTGAATCTTCAAGATGGTTCCAATCTATTGTTGTGCGTACAAATAGTGAGTTTCTATATTGTTCGGTCTTACTAGGTGGTACCACTACTGATCTTTGATTGTTTCTCACTTGATTGTCTATGATGTTTTTGGTAACACATTTTTTGTAATTGGTGGCTCTGATTTGCCTTTTTGGGCGTTGAAATGTAATCAGATCGTCTGGAGGAAGCGCCGGTATCTGCCCCTCAACCACTTTGAAATAGAAAATTAGCCGTTGTTGTTGGCGTCTGGTTTGTAGTGATGGTAATTCGAGGTCCTTAAGCATCTTAGTAAGGCACCCCTCTTCTCTTGATTTATAATCCTTTGTAATAAATCTAGCACCTCTTCTTTGTATGGCTTCTAATTTGTTAGTTTCTTTTTGGGTGGAAGGATCCCATATTATTGCACCATATTCCATGATGGATCTTACAAGTGCTATGTATGCGGTCTTGCGGCATTCTCTAGGGCAATTTTGTAGGTTTCGCCTGAGTAATCCGAGTGTGGAGCTTGCTTTGTTACAGACGTTGGTAATTTGCTCTTTCCATTTAAGGTCTTCTTGTATTTGTAAGCCAAGATACGGATTTGATGATACATGTTCCAGTATGTGGTCGTTTAATCTGTAGAACTGGTGGCTTTTTTTTTTAGGCTTAAGATGTAACATTTTTTTGCATTGAAGCGCATACCCCAGTCGGCTGCCCATTTTTCTAGTGATTTGAGGTCTTCCTGTAACTTATTATGATCCTTTTGGCTTTTTATTTCCCTGTATAATAGGCAGTCATCAGCAAATAGTCTGACTGGTGAATTGACTGCATCTGGAAGATCATTTATATGGCACAGAAAGAGTATTGGTCCTAGCACTGTACCTTGGGGAACCCCGGATTCTACTATTGCATCATTTGAATGTTCGCCTTCTATTTGAACTCGCATTTTGCTCTCCATGAGGAATGAGGAATGACGTAAGCCATTTGTGAACGTTTCCTCGGATTCCATATTGGTGGATTTTATGCAGGAGTCGATCATGTGGGACAGTATCAAAAGCTTTGGAAAAATCCAGGATCGCAATGTCTACCTGATTTCCTTTGTCATACGATTGTAACATGTCGTGGATTGTAATGGCAAGTTGTGTTTCGCATGAATATCCGGATCTAAAACCATGGTTTAATGTTGTTAGTACTTTATTTTTCTCCAAGTGTTTGAGCATGTGGCGGCATATAATATGTTCAAGTAACTTACATGGTACGGATGTAAGTGATACCGGTCTATAATTTTCTGCTGAATGTCTGTCCCCCTTTTTAAAGATGCATGAGATGTTTGCATTTCTCCAGTCCTCTGGTAGATTGCCGCTGTCTAGTGATAGTTGGAAAATTGATGTAAATATTGGAGCCAGTTGTTCGGTACATTGTTTTAATATTCTATTCGGGATGTTATCTGGACCGGAAGCTTTGGATGTGTTGATGTTTAGTAGCAGTTTTCTCACCCCGTCTGTTCTGATAGTAATTTGTTGGATCGGGTCTTTAATTCTGATGTTGGTGTCTGGTAGTGTATTATTTGTTCTTCTTGTAAAGACCGATGCGAATTGTTCTAGCAGGATTTGAGCCTTCTCTTTGCTGTCATTTACTAGTTGGGCCTGTTTTTTGAGTGGTGCCACGCCAATATTATCCTGTTTTCGTGATTTCACATATTTCCAGAAGGGTTTGGAATTATTTTTATTCATTCCTTCAATTATTGCATTGTTGATGTAAGACCATTCTGCTTTTTTGATTTCTCTCTTGCATATCTTTTGAAAATGGCGGTAGTTTGCCCATGATTTGGATCTTTTAGCTTGATTGTATAAATTTTGCCTTTTTTCAGCATTTTTCTAATCTTATGGGTTATCCATGGTAGTCTGTTGTTGGATTTTACAAATTTCGATGGTATGTGCTTATCCAGGCTGGCGAATAGATGTTGTTTAAAAGTAAGCCATACTTCATTCACGTTTTCGTTGTTTTGTATTTTGTTTCTTATTATGATAGCTAGTTTGTCTAGATCCTTATTCATGTCTTCCCATTTTGCTCTTGGCCAAATGTAGACTTTACGAGGGTTTGACTTGTGATAGTATGGTTTGATGTC
Organism: Gigantidas platifrons; assembly: GCA_002080005.1. Taxonomy (NCBI): domain Eukaryota; kingdom Metazoa; phylum Mollusca; class Bivalvia; order Mytilida; family Modiolidae; genus Gigantidas; species Gigantidas platifrons. The sequence goes on from MJUT01061066.1 coordinate 25,428, forward strand.
GGTGTCTGTTATGATGATAGCGTGGTCAGATATACCTGGTATATTTGTTGATGTTTTCACCAGTGATGTGTTTGTGGTGAATACTAGGTCCAATGTGTTGTTTTCTCCAGTTGGTTCTTCATGGATTTGTGTGAGACCGGCTTGACATGTAATGTCTATTTGTTGTTTTTGAACTTCCGGGTCTGGAGCATTTTTCCTGATTGATAGGTTGTTCCATACGATGTCTGGACAGTTGAAATCGCCAGCTAATATGATGTTACTGTTTTTGTTCTCTTCTGTTATTTTGTCGATTGATTTTTCTAGTTCTTCTAGTGATTTTTTATTTCTGTGAGGCATGTAGTATGAGCCAATTATTAGGTTTTGTGTAGATTTAAGTTTTATTTTAACCCACTCTATTTCACAATTTGTTACATATTTTGGCTGTTCTGTACCAATGATGCTATTGTGTACTAGAACGAATACTCCTCCTCCTAGTGTTCCCCTGTCGTTTCTAAATGACACGTAGTTATCAGGGAAGATCTCTGATGATTTAATAGCATCTTTTGATGGATTTTTCCCTGGCTTTATTCCTTTAAGCCACGATTCAGTACCGATGATTATGTCTGGTTTTGTATAAGATACTGTAGTTTTAAATTCTGCAGCTTTGTCTTTGATGCTTCTACAGTTTACCGTCATGAATCTAAGGTTTCTTTTATTACAGATATTGAATGGTTGTACATGTGTTGAGTCCTTAGTATATTCTTTAGTTTGTTCGTGACAGGTGAGTTTTTTGTTGTTGTTGACTTCGTCTTTGGACTGCTTGTTTTTAGTGGACTAAATGATGATGTAAATGTGTCCATATAACTTAGTTCTGTTGTTAGAGGTTCATAATAGCTCTCATTCTCTATCTCATATGCATGGTAAGTGAAGGATGATACATTTAGGCTGTCGCATTTGCAACACATCCATTGCACATTTGACCTTTGAAGTAGTTCATAGTCTGTAGTTCAAAATACGATACACGAACGATGGTGCCATATACTACAATAGTCACAACATATTCCCTCGTTGGACCATGTCACCGGTCTTTCACACAGGCCACACGGAAAGATGTTTGCTGTTTTTGGACCTGTGTTCGTTTCAATGTCTCCTGATAAGATGATAATAAGTAATAATGTTATTGTTTTTGGTTTTGCATGGATTGGTAATGTTAATGGCTTTCTACCGCTATGATTTAATTTGCGGTTGAGTAGGTTGACTAGCTTCTGCTGTGCTGACCATGGTTCCGAGTTCCTGATGTGCAGGAATAATGTGATGGTTAGGAAAATTAGCAGTGTGTACTTCATCTTGTGCTGATGTATTGTTGCAATATAGCAAGGGAAATCCTTACTTATTGCTGATTACTAATGACAGTGTAGCAAGCTAAGGGAGATCCTTACTGATTGTTGTTTTGGTTGATGTTCGCAATGTAGCAAGGCAGATCCTTACTGATTGTGTAATAAGTGGCGGACCAGTCTAGCAAGGGAAATCCTTACTGATTGGTTTAATTAAAGTTCTGTGTTCTACAAGTATAGCAAGGGATATCCTTACTGATTTGCTTCCCAACAGTTGTTTACTGCATGTTGCGTAATTTTCCTAAGCCAAAGCTTGGCTAATAGTGACCCTGGGTGGATCCCGTCAATTTACAGCCAAAAGCTAAATGTTTTTCTTGTTGTTGATGTTCTGGTCTTTTTGTTCTTTATTGTTTTTGAATTGTGGATGATATCAGTTGTAAATAAAGGTGAATGAGTATATTCTTCTTTATTTAGACCTCTAATCTTTTCATTCAGTTTGTATACTTGTTGTTCTAGTTTTTGATCTTGTTCCTTAAAGTCTTCTGGTGATTTATGACCTGTCTTTATTAAATTCAACGATAGAATAGACTGGTGTTTCAAGAAAGGTAACTTTACAACCAGGGTATTGTTTAACAAGTTCTTTGATCTTGGTTAAATATTTTGCTGCATTGTCTATAGCACTGTCAGTCCCTGATGTCAAGGCTATATATTTTTTATTTTTTGTCGTGAAGTCGCAGGTACCATACCATACATAGAGGCAGATTTGACAGTGTTTCCTGGTTTTGGCTTTAAAGTGGCTCTTCAACCAATTGTACCCTTTTTGAGTTGTTTCTCCCGATTTTGACCACCATTTCAGGTTTGTTTCATTTGGTGTGCC
>MJUT01061066.1:27766-38032 GCA_002080005.1 Gigantidas platifrons
CGCAGATTGTAAAGATGGCGGCTTTATGGGTGGATGATATGGGCTAGATTTTCAAAGTGGTATATTGGGACAGATACACGGCTTGACCTGTCGTATCTCCTACATAACTCTTCTTTGATCTTCAAATTTATAGATTATCGTGTAAAACTTTACAGATGGTTTCCTAAATTTAGGATTTAACGCGATTTTAATTCAAATTTTTCTTCTCCAGAATTTTCACAACTTCACTTACGCGCATGCGCAGACCATGTTTTAATTTTATTTTTCCTTTTTATTATTTTTTGTTATTTACTATTTACTGTTTTCTATTTGTTTTTTTATTTCTGATGTCCGCGCCTCGGAGTCTTATGTAGGAAGCCATATTTCCCGTAGCATTTTTGAAAATTCAAGAAACACCCTTTACATCTACATCTACATCTACATGGTACGTTGAACTGTCACACTTGACCAATACTCAACGCTTCCGGTGGGCGCAAGAAATGTTTTTGAAGAATAACCAAATAATAAAGCATAGCGATAGTAACGTATAGTTAAATAGACTGTAAAAGTTAGTAAAGTGAGAAAAGAAAATAAAGAAAAAGAGATTCCATTTACTTTCCAATCATCTGGTCTAGACCAATCCGGCTTCCGTGGCGGTACCAGGGACTGAATCCCTGCCGGCACAGCTCTAGCCCGTCATTTGACTTACTGGGTAAATGGAAGAAGTAAAGTTAGATAGAAATTGTGGAGAGCTCCCTCTTGAAGGATACCAAAGAGGGGGCCTCAGCGACTGAAGCTGGTAAACAGTTCCAGACTGGAACTGTTCTAGGGAAGAAACTGTACTTTAGGCTGTTTGTCTTCGTGGAATACTGTCGGTACTTCTTGGTATGTGTTGATCTGGTTCTGGTTGTCATCGGTGGCAAGGTATGTCTACAAGATCGTTGACAACTTTGTAGATCATGGTCAGTTGCAGTTTCTTTCTACGGCTCTCTAAAGTTTCCCATCCTAATTCATCTAGCATGCTGCCCACACTACTGGTGTTTCTGTAGCGGTTGGTGGCATAACGGGCTGCACGGCGTTGTACCATTTCAACTTTCCTCACTTGGTCTTTTTGATGTGGGTTCCATACTGTTGCACAATAATCAAGGTTGGATCGTACCATCGCGGCATATGCATTCGTTTTGGTCTCCTGGTTTGATGTTCTCAGGCTGCGTCTTAAGAATCCCAGCATGTTATTGGATTTCTTCGTAATTCTATCAATGTGGTGTATCCATGATAGGTCGGATTGGATGTCAACGCCTAGGTATTTGGTGCTCTGTGATCTTTCGAGTACTAGTCCCTTGAGTGTGTATGGATAATGGATTGGAGAGCGTGATCTTGTTGCAGTTAGTACGCTACACTTCTGCGGGTGGAAGTTCATTCCCCAAGTTCTTTCCCATTCTGCTAGTTTGTAGATGTCATCCTGTAGGATTTCTGTGTCTGTAGTAGTTAGTATTGTCCTGTATACTATGCAGTCATCTGCGAAGAGTCTGGTTTTAGATGTTATGTTGTCCGGAAGGTCGTTTATAAAAAGAAGGAATAATAAATGCCCTAGTACTGTCCCATGTGGGACTCCACTGATTACAGGTACTGTTTCGGATGATTCTCCCTCAATGATGACTTGTTGGGTACGGTTTGATAAAAATGACTCTATCCATTGGTGTGTTTGACCTCTTACTCCATAGTGATGTAACTTGTTGAGTAGACGTTTGTGTGGTACACGGTCGAAGGCTTTGGAAAAGTCAAGTATTATCATATCTGTCTGTTGTCCTTTATCTAGTGCTGTTGCGAGTTCGTGACATAATGTAATCAGTTGTGTTTCACAGCTTCGTCTTGCCCTAAAACCGTGCTGGCAATCGGTTAGTATCTTGTAGGTGTCTAGATGTTTCAGTGTGTTGCTGACGATGATGTGTTCGAGGAATTTACAACACAGACATGTAAGCGATACTGGTCTATAGTTGCTTGCATCATATCTACTTCCCTTCTTAAATATTGCTGTGACGTTTGCGTGGTTCCAGTCTTTCGGTACTGTGCCGGATGTAAGGCTGACTTCATAAATGGTACATAGTAGTGGTGCTAGTTCTAAGGCACATTCTTTAAGCATTCTTGCTGGTATTTTGTCAGGTCCATAAGCTTTGCAGGGGTTGCACTTCTGCAGTAGTTTATAGACACCTTCTGTAGTGATTGTAATATCGGACATTTGTGGGTATTGTTGTCCTGTGGGTTTAGGTACAGTCTGGCTGTCTTCTTTAGTAAATACTGATTGGTATTGTCTGTTCAAGATGTTAGCTTTGTCCTTTGCGGTGTTAAATAATCTACCATTGTCCTTCAGTGGGGCTATTCCGGTGTTATCCTTCTTAAGTGACTTGATGTAATTCCAGAAACGCTTCTGTTTGTTCGGTGGTCTATTCTGGTCATCTCCTACTTCAATGATGTTGTTGATGTAGTTCCAATATGAGTTACGTTCTGCTTTCTGTACCTGCGGTGTATGAGTAAAATCTATGATAATATAGTATGCAAATGTAACTTACCTTGATTTTGTGTGTCAATTAACTGTCCAATTAATTTAATTAGGTAGCAGGTGAGAATCGTGGCGTGTTCCGGAGAAGTGTTAGGTCACGTGAATGTTTAAATGTGGAGGTTTGTATACATTACGGATTTGTGCCTTGGAAAATAACGGTTTGCATAGAGCATATTAATATTATTAAGAACCAATTATAGATATTTAGACATCATGACACTAGAACATGCGTTATTTGCTGAATTAGAATCTATTTTATGTCGGTTGTGACAAATACACACAAGAGATATTTCATGAGACAAGTACAGTTTCGTTTCGTAAACCAAATTCCCAAATATAGGATTCACTGGGATGCCGGATTCACTCGTTTTTCACTCGGATTCTCTCGGAGGATGACATGTCGCATCATTGCAGACGAGAGGGGGACTTGGCAAAATCACAATAAAAACATGGAAATCGGACTTGACATATAAAAGTAAGTGCATTTTTATTCTTTTTTAACATATATATTCCAGCGTGTGCAGTTTGAGCTATGATGAAATGTTATTATAATAGTGTAAAATGATCCAAAAGTTCCCATTGAAATTTGATGGGAACTTGCTAAAGGAAATATGGCTTCTTACATAAGACTCCGAGGCGCGGACATCAGAAATAAAAAAACAAATAGAAAACAGTAAATAGTAAATAACAAAAAAATAATAAAAAGGAAAAATAAAATTAAAACATGTAAAGTAAACATCGCGCCTATCGGAGTCTTATATTGTAGGACTAGTATCAACTATACAAAAATCAAAAGTCAGTATAAATAAAGCATGCACCAACATTTGATTAAAAGTCACTATTATCAAAAAAAAATACTTGGGGTTTATGACGTTCTTAAAGAGGACGAGGAGGGTCTAGTGTTCGAGTTATATGACAACTTTCATATGTCCTACATACAAGGATAACCTGCTAATCAAGGATGGGTTATTCATTAAACTCAAAAGTTTTTTTTAGAAGTGATAGGTTTTGGACACATATGGGATAACCAAGCAACTTTTTCAAAGATTAGAACTTTGTCTGCAATAAATCATAAACTTCAAAATAGATATTTTGATTTTTGGCACAAATTACTGTTCAATGATAATAGAGTGATTGGGGGGAATAAGTTGAGAACGTATCGTAAAATTAAAACAGATTTCAAAAGAGAACAATATCTTTATGCAGACATTGATAAGAAAAGTCTTTCAAATTTTATAAAAATTCGTGTAAGTAATTGTAATTTAAATATTGAAAAAGGTCGTTATCTGAAAATACCAGTTGAACAGAGGATTTGTCAATTGTGCCATATGGATGTGGAGGATGAATTTCATTTCCTCATGAAGTGTGATAATCTTATTAATGAGCGTGTAACTTTATTTAGAAATATTTCTGATANTGTACCTTCATTTACAACTATGTCAGATGAAGAAAAGTTTATGTTTTTATTAACTAGTCATGATTTAGATATATGTAAAGTGGTTATATTAGGTGTGAGTAATATGTATCTGGTAAATCAGTCAATGAAGCAGAACTTATAAATTTGCTAGATAATTTTCTTTTCTACAGATATTTTACTATATTTGTATCTAATATTATATGTTAATTAGATTTATTTAATTTATATATTTATAATATTCAAAGATAGATAACTCTGTCGGTTTTCCTCAGCTGGGATATCATTGTTTGTTTGTCAATACATGTATACTCTATCGTTTGTTTATTGATTTTTTATATTTTTTGTAATTCAACTGTTCATTAATTGATGATAGATCACTGTTTGGTCTTTATTTCAATAAAATTACTTACTTATGTCCCATGACTATGAAGATGACGAGTAAAATTTGATGAATAAAGGATTGTGAATCGTCGTGGTCCTAAGTGGTTACTTAACTCCCTTATGTAAAACAAATCAAGTATGTATAATGTAATCATTGAAGGTAATGTGGACTGTTTCTTACCTGGTCTATTTTTCTACTGGTCACGAGTATTCTCCTTCTTGTATTATAAGTAGGACAGGGGAGATAATCGATACACAATTTGTTTTATGAATTAACATCATCAGTCATTGATTTAGCTGAACTTTTTACCATTTTATAAGATTTGAACAGGTTGGTTTTATCTTATGCTCATGTCTATACATATATAATTTTTTTCGTGTGTGACAAAACAATCGATTAGATTATAAAATACACGTTACATTATTATGCAGTTGAACAACTGTTTATAAAGAGAACCCTTTGAAAAAATAAATCATACAAATTAAATGTACGATATTTTTACTTTGAAGCAAACAAGGTTTTATTTATCGAATCTCTTTGCTAAGCAACAATTGTTCATTTTGCCTCTCGTGGCCGGATCCTTGATTATAAATGTATGTACTCTTTTCGGTCTGGCACTAAGGTAGACACGGATGCCCGGGTTAAACTGCCAGACAGGGGCAATGAATTAAAATAACAATGTTTAGATTAATGTATTTATTTCTATTTATAACGTAGATGTCAAATTACAATGTTGTCTGATACAGACATGGATGAATTGATATTTATTTATTGTTACTGTCTCTGATGGCCCATTATTGGTATATCATGTACAGGGCCTATGAGAGGGGGTTCCGCCGGTACAGCGGTCCGGGACCCGGAGAACCAAGGAGGGGCATGTGAATCTCTAAATGGTCCTATAGCTTTAGCCATAAACATTCTTATTTTGGGTTTTTCTCTCTCTTTTTTTTGGGGGGGGGATTTTTTCAAGTAGATTTAGAAAAATAATTATGTAATGGACCTCATATCCTCAATATTGAGAGAAGTATCAGCCAGTTCCAGGGGCCTAACGCAGTCTTGTTCCGCCTTGCAAAATTTCTCTTTGAAGCCTTGTGTACGTGTATACATATAATAACAAATGTTTTATATTTAATTTGCAACAATGCACAACTTTGTTTTTATTTAAATGTAGATATATATTTGTTTCAATTATAGTCACATGTTTTCACTGCAGTCTATAGGATATGGTCGGAAATTCATACCTTGCAGAAATTAGGGAATAACTGTAATGTACTTTAAGCATTGCCAACGTAAATCGTCGGTTTTACTGCCGCAAACTGAGTTTAAATGTCGACGTATAATGGAGCCAGGTAAACGAATATTTGTGACAGTAAAACATGCGATTTACGTCGGCAGCACTTCAAATACAATACAGTTATTCCAATTATAATGAAGTACTCCCAACAGTAACTTTTGTTTACAATTATCTCCTATTATTAATCAATTTTATTGGTCTTTTTACATAACATATCTCCCATAGTTCCGTAGTTACAAACATTTAGATTAGAAACAAACGTTTTTATAAAATATTCAGTGAACTATTAGATAATCATAACCAAAAATATCAACTCAAAAATTGTATTAAGCTTATATAACAATGTTAATAACATATTTAATACTGTCACTTCAAGTCAATTATCTAGCAGTTTCCAACATGGTAAAACGTAAAATTTACTCCGAGGCGTAAAAATTAAATGCAATTAACCAATGAAATTCCTTGTTACATAACCCATTTTATTGAGAATCTATATAGTTGGTCAGTGATTGTCACAAAAAATGTATCCAGTCATATGACTTCTCAAATAGAACAAGTGCAGGATGAGATGATATAACTGATTAACAGGCTCAAATAGAACAAGTACAGGATGAAATGATATAACTGGTTAACAGGCTCAAATAGAACAAGTGCAGTATGAAATGATATAACTGGTTAACAAGCTCAAATAGAACAAGTGCAGTATGAAATGATATAACTGGTTAACAGGCTCAAATAGAACAAGTGCAGGATGAGATGATATAACTGGTTAACAGGCTCAAATAGAACAAGTGCAGTATGAAATGATATAACTGGTTAACAACCTCAAATAGAACAAGTGCAGGATGAAATGATATAACTGGTTAACAGGCTCAAATAGAACAAGTGCAGGATGACATGATATAACTGGTTAACATGCTCAAATAGAACAAGTGCAGGATGACATGATATAACTGTTTAACAGGCTCAAATAGAACAAGTACAGGATGAGATGATATAACTAGTTAACAGGCTCAAATAGAACAAGTGCAGGATGAAATGATATAACTGGTTAACAGGCTCAAATAGAACAAGTACAGGATGAGATGATATAACTAGTTAACAGGCTCAAATAGAAAAAGTCCAAGATTAAATGATATAACTGGTTAACAGGCTCAAATAGAACAAGTACATGATGAAATGATATAACTGATTAACAGGCTCAACTAGAACAAGTGCAGGATGAGATGATATAACTGGTTAACAGGCTCAAATAGAACAAGTACAGAATGAGATGATATAACTGGTTAACAGGCTGAAATAGAACAAGTGCAGGATGAGATGATATAACTGGTTAACAGGCTCAAATAGAACAAGTACAGGATGAAATGATATAACTGGTTAACAGGCTCAAATAGAACAAGTGCAGAATGAGATGATATAACTGGTTAACAGGCTGAAATAGAACAAGTGCAGGATGAAATCATATAACTGGTTAACAGGCTCAAATAGAAAAAGTCCAGGATTAAATGATATAACTGGTTAACAGGCTCAAATAGAACAAATGCAGGATGAAATTATATAACTGGTTAACAGGCTCAAATAGAACAAGTGCAGGATGAAATGATATAACTGGCTAACATGCTCAAATAGAACAAGTGCAGGATGAAATTATATAAATGGTTAACAGGCTCAAATAGAACAAGTGCAGGATTAAATGATATAACTTGTTAACAGGCTCAAATAGAATAAGTACAGGATGAAATAATATAACTGGTTAACAGGCTCAAATAGAACAAGTGCAGGATGAAATGATATAACTAGTTAACAGATTCAAATAGAACAAGTGCAGGATGAAATGATATAACTGGTTAACAGGCTCAAATAGAACAAGTGCTGGATGAAATGATATAACTGGTTAACAGGCTCAAATAGAACAAGTGCAGGGCAGGATAAAATGATATAACTGGTTAACAAGCTCAAATAGAACAAGTGCAGGATGAAATGATATAACTGGTTAACAGGCTCAAATAGAACAAGTGTGGGATGACCTGATATAACTGGTTAACATGCTCAAATAGAACAAGTGCAAGATGAAATGATATAACTGGTTAACAACCTCAAATAGAACAAGCGCAGGATGAGATGATATAACTGGTTAACAGGCTGAAATAGAACAAGTGCAGGATGAAATGATATAACTGGTTAACATGCTCAAATAGAACAAGTGCAGGATGAAATGATATAACTGGTTAACAGGCTCAAATAAAACAAGTGCAGGATGAAATGATATAACTGGTTAACATGCTCAAATAGAACAAGTGCAGGATGAAATGATATAACTGGTTAACAGGCTCAAATAGAACAAGTGCAGGATGAAATGATATAACTGGTTAACAGGCTCAAATAGAACAAGTGCAGGATGAAATGATATAACTGGTTAACAGGCTCAAATAGAACAAGTGCATGATGAAACGATATAACTGGTTAACAGGCTCAAATAGAACAAGTGCAGGATGAAATGATATAACTGGTTAACAGGCTCAAATAGAACAAGTACAGGATGAAATGATATAACTGGTTAACAGGCTCAAATAGAACAAGTGCAGGATGAAATGATATAACTGGTTAACAGGCCCATATGATTTACACCCAAGTAATGTCATATTATTGTTAATATTTCCTAATTTAATAAACAAATCAATATATCCTCGAATAAAAACTCATGACGAAAAATACAAAAAATAATACACTATCATATCAGACCAGTTTCAAAATTTAATCAAAACTCGTAGAAAATGAAGATAAAATCGAGAACCTTAATACACGTTAACATGACCATTTACTCTCCTTCCTTGGTACAGACAAAAAATTGCGGGGTTGAACAGTTTTATGGGCCACAATCCCACCCATCCCCCTTCTTGAGATGGTGCAAGTTATTTATACTGGTTGTTGTCAAGTAATCCAAGCGAGACAACTCTATCAAATTAATGAAACAGTATTGCTATAATTAAAAATACAGAGAATACATTTTAGGGTTTCTGTTTCATCTAATTAAAACAAGAATTGTCAAATGCATCTATGTTTTGACGAATCAAGACGCATTTTTGTAGATTTATAATAGGCGATATTTCTTTTTTTTAATTTGAACCGCATCGGTGGCGTAATGGTGGCGTCCTCGCCTCGAGTTCGGTATTGTGGATTCGAGACCCGGTCGGGTCTAACAAAAGACTATAATATTGGTATTAATTGCTTCTCCGCTAAGCACGCAACATTAATGAGAGAGAGAGAGAGCAAAGCCTGATTGGCCCGGAATCAGAATAACGTGTCCGAGTTCAGCCACATGGCTCTCACCACATACTGTTGTTTCAGTGAATTAGCACTATAAAAATCCAATTCAGCGTGTTGGTCTATAGAACAAAGCTGTCGTATCATCATTTCATTGAAAATTAACTTGTTCTCGCCATGATATAGCTGAAAATTGCTGAGTTGGCGTTAAACAAACAATCACTCACTCCGACTCACTCTTTTTTATTTGACAAATCAAAAACTTAAATTGCCTCTGCATATATTGTTTCACAGATGGGAACAGAATGTTCTAGTTTGTACAGGACATGCCATACACCATTCCTGAGCATTTGGTTCCAAGTGGTCTCGAATTTCTTACTTTTTTATATTTGACCTATTAGAAACTTCAATTACATATGGCGGCCATGTTGTACGACGATTGGGACAAAATAATGGTAGAGGACGTGGCAAACATCATTACTACTGAGATTGGTTCAAATTGGTCAAGAAGTTTCAGAGAAAATTTATTATATTTTTTGCAATCAGGAAACTAAATTGTCCTTACTGGCTACGCAGTTTAACAAATCGAAACAAAATTTAGAACATATTTGTAGATTACATTTTATACCTAATTCCTAATAAGTCTGGTTCCAATTGAGCAACCCGTGCCCCCTGTAACAAGAGTAACACGACGAGTGCCACATGTGGAGAAGGAACTGTTTACCCTTCCTAATAAGTCTGGTTCCTTGTCCAAGATGTTTATAACAAGAGTAACAAGACGAGTGCCACATGTGGAGCAGGAACTGTTTACCCTTCCTAATAAGTCTGGTTCCTTGTCCAAGAGGTTTATAACAAGAGTAACACGACGAGTGCCACATGTGGAGCAGGAACTGTTTACCCTTCCTAATAAGTCTGGTTCCTTGTCCAAGAGGTTTATAACAAGAGTAACACGACGAGTGCCACATGTGGAGCAGGAACAGTTTACCCTTCCTAATAAGTCTGGTTCCTTGTCCAAGAGGTTTATAACAAGAGTAACACGACGAGTGCCACATGTGGAGCAGGAACTGTTTACCCTTCCTAATAAGTCTGGTTCCTTGTCCAAGAGGTTTATAACAAGAGTAACACGACGAGTGCCACATGTGGAGCAGGAACTGTTTACCCTTCCTAATAAGTCTGGTTCCTTGTCCAAGAGGTTTATAACAAGAGTAACANGACGAGTGCCACATGTGGAGCAGGAACTGTTTACCCTTCCTAATAAGTCTGGTTCCTTGTCCAAGAGGTATATAACAAGAGTAACACGACGAGTGCCACATGTAGAGCAGGAACTGTTTACCCTTCCTAATAAGTCTGGTTCCTTGTCCAAGAGG
>MJUT01061066.1:38133-51002 GCA_002080005.1 Gigantidas platifrons
CCTAATAAGTCTGGTTCCTTGTCCAAGAGGTTTATAACAAGAGTAACAAGACGAGTGCCACATGTGGAGCAGGAACTGTTTACCCTTCCTAACATGTCTGGTTCCTTGTCCAAGAGGTTTATAACAAGAGTAACAAGACGAGTGCCACATGTGGAGCAGGAACTGTTTACCCTTCCTAATAAGTCTGGTTCCTTGTCCAATAGGTTTATAACAAGAGTAACAAGACGAGTGCCTCATGTGGAGCAGGAACAGTTTACCCTTCCTAATAAGTCTGGTTCCTTGTCCAAGAGGTTTATAACAAGAGTAACACGAAGAGTGCCACATGTGGAGCAGGGACTGTTTACCCTTCCTAATAAGTCTGGTTCCTTGTCCATGAGGTTTATAACAAGAGTAACACGTCAAGTGCCACATGTGGAGCAGGAACTGTTTACCCTTCCTAATAAGTCTGGTTCCTTGTCCAAGAGGTTTATAACAAGAGTAACACGACGAGTGCCACATGTGGAGCAGGAACTGTTTACCCTTCCTAATAAGTCTGGTTCCTCGTCTAAGAGGTTTATAACAAGAGTAACACGATGAGTGCCACATGTGGAGCAGGAACTGTTTACCCTTCCTAATAAGTCTGGTTCCTCGTCCATGAGGTTTATAACAAGAGTAACACGACTAGTGCCACATGTGGAGCAGGAACTGTTTACCCTTCCTAATAAGTCTGGTTCCTTGTCCAAGAGGTTTATAACAAGAGTAACAAGACGAGTGCCACATGTGGAGCAGGAACTGCTTACCCTTCACCACTGGTCTTTAGTTAAGTTCGTGTTGCTCGATCTTTAGTTTTTTATGTAATGTCTTGTATACCGTTACTTATTCTTTTGTCATTTTTCTTTCAGACATTGTGTTGTCTGTCCATTGATTTACGGCTTTTGATATATTTTAAACCCCTTTGGTATCTCCTAACTTTTCTTTTTCCGAAGATTACATTTAACATTTTGCTCATGAGAAATTTAAATTACTCCATTGTTTCCATGGTTCCAACAATAAGAAGGGTTGCAACAACATGAGGTGTTTCTGTTAAGATAATTCCTGGAATGTTTCGTTCTAATTGGTTTATTTGGTGTACGTTAGATAGTATCAGACCATGATCGATTGGGGGTTACTGACAATCAGTTCTAATTAGACTACATATAGAAGTTTCAGAGAGGATATTGACTACAAACAACGGACTCTTGAGTGAAAACAATAGTTCATGTGACCCTTTGTGCTAATTGAATTAAAAGAAGTTCATAGAGAGATGTGATAGCATCCATTTTGTTTTCCAAAGACGATTCATAAATAAGATCACATGATCAGACATGTATTGCCTTCACCTTCATTCCACATTAAATGCAGCGTGAACGTCTTTCGGGACAAATAAAGACAGAAATATCAACCAATTTGTATTTCCCACAAAGATTATAAAGTTGTCAAGCAAGATGCTATATGCTATTATGATCATTCAAATACAGTTCTATTTAGCCATGTCAAACTAGGTTTACTCAAAATTTAGGTCAAGTCGAAATAGTTCTTAACTACCGTACTCTGAAATGATGCAATATCAGATAACACCTCAATACTCTGAAATGATGCAATATCAGATAACACCTCAATACTCTGAAATGATGCAATATCTGATAACACCTCAATACTCTGAAATGATGCAATATCAGATAACACCTCAATACTCTGAAATGATGCAATATCTGATAACCACTCAATACTCTGAAATGATGCAATATCTGATAACCACTCGGGCCTAAATTAAAATATTGTTTGTTTCCCCTTTGCGACCGACTTGCCGAAATCGCTGCGACTGAAAAAATTTTACAGCCCGTTCCGTGATTTTTTTTTTTTTTTTTTTTGCTTGCCATTTTCCGTTTCCGGAATTTTTTCGTGTCCAATTCCAGCATTGCATTCGAATTAGGTAATACTCTTCCGGAACGTACCGTGAGTCATCGTTACTAAAACACCTAGAGTCCTGACTGTTCCGAATATTCCTAGAAGCATGGCTTCTGAGTTGCTACGTTATGTGCAATTGTCTGTTTGTAACACATGTAAACAGAGTGGGAAAACAATTCCTAAAAGAAACCCCTTAAAATAATAAAAAAGAAATATGTTCTGTCTTGAAGTCAAATAAAAACTGTTCAGTCTTCAATCTTTTCATTGATATGGCTCAACATACAAGACATCACACGCAGTTTCTGACAATGGATAATTTTTCCAACAAGATCCCACAAGGGACAGCATAAATTACATTCTATGATTACCGTACAATTGCACAGATAATATGACAATAAACAAAGATATAGAAATCAGTTTGTCTGTCTACCTGCAGAATCATGCTTGATCAACAAAAAAAATCACCTACCTACCGACCCAGACCTTTCAGGCTAGGGTCGGAAAGGGGAAACAAACAAATTTTTAAGACTGGCCTCAATATTCTGAAATGATGCAATATCAGATTACTACTCAATACACTGAAATAATGCAATATTTGATACACACTCAATACTCTGAAATGCTGCAATATCTGATAATCACTCAATACACTGAAATGATGCAATATCTGCTAAACACTCAATACTTTGAAATGCTGCAATATCTGTTAACCACTCAATACACTGAATTGCTGCAATATCTGATAACCATGCAATACACTGAAATGCTGCAATATCAAACAACAACTCAATACTCTGAAATGCTGCAATATCAGATTACCACTCAATACACTGAAATCATGCAATATCAGATTACCACTCAATACACTGAAATGCTGCAATATCTGATAACAACTCGATACGAAAAGATGCAATTCAAGTGTTAAGGTTTCAACCCAAGATCGTTGTTTTACATTTTCTGTATCTAGAGCTCTCCGAGCTGACCTACTTTAACACGCTTTAATAGTTAGTAGTCGAAATATAACATAAAATTGTTGAAAATGACAATAAACACTAAATCCTGTAACTTTATGATTCCATTTCTTTTTCATCTCATCCATGATGAATCCACAAGAAAAATAAAGGAAATTAAATTGCCTCCAATATAAGAGATCAAATTACAGAATGAATTGAATTTTGGTGTTTAATGCCACTTTCAGCAATATTTCCACTATATCATGGCGACCAGTTTTAGTGGTGGAGGAACCCGGACTACCTGGAGAGAACCACCGACCCTGGGAAAGCAACTGGTAAACTTTATCACTTGCGGCTGCAAGTCGAGTGCACCCTTTTTTGTAATTTACAAAGCTGGTAGCGAACCCATGCCGTCTTGGTGATAGGCTTGTACGAGTTGTTAGATCCAACGACCTAACTCATTGAGCCACCCGGGCCCCCTCAAATTACAGAATTAATTTATAAGAAATCTTACATGAAACATGATCATGATTGATTGATTGATTGGTATTTAATGCCAAGTTTAGCAGTTTTTCATATTTTCATACATGTGTATCTACTTAATTTATGCTCATCGCACACAAATACCAACCAATGACATCACCGATTCAATCATCTGTGTCTGATGAGGAAGAGTATTCACATACACTGTTCTGATTATATCTGGATTAGTTTTTCTTATATGTGTTCATCCCGTGGTTGTATTGAAACGTTGTAAAGGACAGCCATTATGTTTCGCGTTGTACAGAGAAGTAGCTGGAGTTTCTTTGTATTGATGAAAATACCATTTCCATTACAAAGTCTGTCCGACATCTGCAGAAGCTTTCTGTACCTCACACCATCTTCTGCTACAATAAAAACTTGATCACTGTATCTTTCTGCTTTTTATATATTTCCACATTCATCGATTGTCATCGACGGATAATCATGAAACATGTTCACTGGTAATTTGAGTTCCCACATATCGCTTCCTTCAAGATCACAACACCTTAACACGTTGCTTCTAACTTCGACATAACAGATATTTGACTTAAGGAAGACAAGAACTTTGCAGACTAATGGAATGGTTTTGATAAGTATTCCTTCATCACCAAAATCTTAATACCAACCCCTTCAACTGATACAGTGAATCGGTTAGCTACATGATCGTTTCCATAGCATTCCCCAACTGTACTGAAACTTTTAACAACATTAACATGATTTAAATCCGTAAATAGAACTATTTCAGCATTGGGTAGAGTAACTGCTACAACTTATTCATTAATAACAACAAGATCAAACGGGTTCGATTCAACTTTAATATAATGCAAGAAATTACTGTTTACGTCGTACAATATCAACCTGCTATTTTTAGAGATGTCAGTAAACAGCATGGAACCATTATGTAGAAATCAGTACACAGTTAGTCACCATTGCAGAAGTATCTCTGAAGGACATTTCCGTCCTCTTTTCAAGTTTTACATCATCAATATCTATGGAGTTTGGTTCTTTCGATTCTATTTTCATCACAGACTGCCCATGACTACCAACACAGATATCCAGTGGTTTTGTCTCACATTCGATGTCACCGATACTCCCTACTGAAACCAATGTCTCGAAATGTTTGCTCGGTATAAACCATAATGTCATATTATCTAACATGCCCTTTTCTAGAATTGTAGATAAGCGATTTTCTTCCTTTGATACCATAGATTCCAGTTCTTTCAAGAATAAAAATATTTGCAAATTTGATGCACTTTCCTTTATCTGAGCAATGCTTTCTCTCAGATTTTGAGCTGTTGTCAGGTTTTCTTTGAGTTTTGTAATAGCATCGTTGGTTTTCGTCTCGTACTCCGTCTTTCTTTCATCGATTTTGTTCTCGATCTTTTTAAACTGTTCCCCTATGGTTTTTTCTATTCTTTCCCGCATGTCTTGAATACCTTTCTTTAGGTTCGTTGTCTGGTCTTCGACGAGATGTATTGAGCTTTCTTTATTTTCAATGATCGTTCCTGTTTTTGAAATGAGCCCACTCAGTTCCTCTTCAATACGACGTATAGCAACGGAAGATTTTACGTCACCAATGACGTCATCCAACAGAGCGGTATTGCTACAGCTTTTATGAATACCAGTAGTACTACATTTAATGCAGCAAGATTCTTGATGATCAGAGCAGTAGATTTCAAACTTCCGGTCATGTTCCAAACATGTTTCTGGAATATCTCGTACAATTTGTGGTAACTTTCTAAGATTTTCATATGGAATCATTTCGTGAGACTTCAAAACTTTTAAAGCTGTGTGATATTCTTTGCAATCAGAACACAAACCTTCCTTACAGACTAGACACCAAACTAAAGCATCGTGATCCATATCTCTAAAACTACATGGTCCACACTTTGAAGTCATCTTCCTGTAAATATAGACAAATACACACTAATGATACTTTGTTATTAGGTGTAATGGATATTATAATATGGCGTGTGACTTTCACTTTGTAAACAAAACTATTCTCTAAATAGCACAATTATTTTTAGCACATGCGCCATGTCCTATTGGTGTTTTCTAGTATATTTCACTATTTGATCGTGTAAACCAGCAATTAAAGTAATAAAAATAGAAATTAATCATGCTTTCTTTTAATGGACTATTTGTCTGGACTATTTGTCTTAACTATGTTTAAAAAGTCATATTTTGTTAAATGGGACATTCCTCCACAAACGTCGTATACGGCTGTTCCGCTAAGTACACAACATCCCTTGAAAAAGCACATGTTGCATCATCGTCTGATCCGTTTACAAACAACATACAGGACCGTGATGAATACAAACATTAATTTCTCAAATAGCTTCTTGACATCATATAATTATTCCCGGAAAATATACTTTTAGACAACCATCTATCGACTTTTGTAATTTGTCGTCTTCCGGTGACATAATTTACAGGGAACGCTGGTGACATTGACAAAAGCTGGTTACTGATTTATTTTACGATTTTTTGAGCATTTTACTTGTTTAAGTAGCTAAATGCAAAATGCAATCAAATTGGAAAATATCAGTAATTTAATTGCATCACCATCTAGTTATACATGTAGGAAAACAAGTATAAACGTGAAGGTTAATGACTTTCACTTCAAAATATATAAAGACGTTTAAGTGAATTTTTCCATGGGCCTTGTTAAACTATGTTTGGCTGTGGTGGCCATATTGGTTAGCGGGCAGTCATTGATATAACTCATAAAGAGGACCATTGCTGCCAAATTTTGGCTCAATGGTTTGAAAGGAGGAGATTAATAAGTGAATTGTTGACAACAGACGGATGACAGACCCTAACTGATGACAAACAGATACTAAAAGGTCAGCACAGGGTCTTCAGTGGTAGTAACATACACAGAATGTGATAACTCAAAAATTCATCTGTCAGTTCAGCCCATAGTATACAATTATCACCCTTGTTGGAGTGTGACCCGACGATTTGTCTCCCAGAGAAAAGTAAGGTCACCTGAGGGCTTGCCCGAGAGTTGCCTTACTTTTCGAGGGGAGACAAACTGTCGGGTCACACTCCAACAAGGGTTATAATTGGTATATTATATCGAATATTTACTTTGCAACAAACACCAAGTAATAGAGGATGTTAGTCCTCATTACTGTAGACCCCCCACGTAGACTACACACTGATGCTCAATTTCTCGCATCGATCTCACGTCTATACTCACTGCGAGAATTGGGGCACCATATAACCTGGATGTGTAAGCCAGCTTAAATCCAAAAGTATCTACTGTCATAAAAAAATAATAATAATAGCAACTTTGTTTTGTTTTAAAAAAATTAAATATAATATTTTTATTTTAAATTAAAAAATACATCTATTTGGCAGCTATGTCAAATTTGCATAAAATCAAATCGTGACGTCTTGTGTAAACACAAACTGGTCACTGTCACCGTCTTGGACTTGGGCAATTATTTTTCTGATTTCGTAATATTTCCTGTGCAAAAATTGTGGATGGTATTTGGAAATGCTTGTGTCAATATTTTTTATCGATACCAGATATGGATTAATTTGAAATTAGTGGTTTGTCCTCAGAATCCCACCATAAAAAAGAAATGGCATTGTGATGATTGTTTGAACAAACATGGAAACCGGGATGGAAAACAAATTGGCAAATATCAACGGCAGATGTAAAAGAAGTAATTTATGATAAGTAGATAGAACTCCACAAATGTTAAACGAAAAATAGTCTTTTTGATGACTTTAAACATTTAACGAATTTGAAAAAGTCAATGTAATTTCCGTCTTGCCATGTCAAGTTTATGATGAAAAATGTGTTTTACTAAACACATTCATATCCCCTGATTTATATTTCGACTTTCTGAAGAAATGTTCTGCTCTGTATCTCCAGACTGAAAAGTTTGAGTTCTTAGGCATGCATGCACTTATGCATCTTTCTGGTCCAGTATTACCATATTTTTTTTATTCTTACATGTACACTGCTTCTTCAAATGTGCAGTCTGTGCCAAAAACATTTTGACAAACTAGCGCGAACAGTATTTTAGAAGAATTTATGCAATTTTTATTAGCCTGAACCAATTTTTACTAGACAGGGGCATAGTGCTAGTGGTTTTTTGGCTCAGACTGTGTGTATCAAAAAATATACAATGAATCTTCACATTCACAATAAAACTATACAAAAAATATCCATTTACACCCTCAAAACTAAACAATAAGTATATTTCAACATTGAAGTACTGTGAATACATGTGTCCTCATGGGTTTGCATGGTCAGAATATATGAACTACAAAATATACCTCCTTGAATGTAAATGTAATGCCAAGTTGTACACATTTTTAGTTACTGTATGGGAAATGATTGTTATATGTATAGATTACCATGGGTGGGACTAAAATTCAGAGCGAGATAGTTTTAGTCCCACCCATGGTGTATCTACATTGTACATGTACACTTGTATACTGATCGACTATTTCTGGAATCCTCACAGGAGACTAAAAATGTGTAGGCACTGACATTTAAGCCCACATGTGTAAAGCCAACATAGATACAAAAGTAAATACTTTCATGAAAAAGATTTAAATAATAGCAACTTTTTTTGTTTTTGTTAAATAAAATATTGTATTTTCGTTCAATAAATTTAAAAAAAATACTTCTATGTCAATTTCGCATACAATTTTTACGTCTTGTGTAAACACAAACTTGTATCACTGCCACCAGCTTGGGTAAATTTTTTCCTAATTTCTCATACACAAAAAATTGTGGATGGTATTTGATAATGCTTTCCATCTAATAATGTGTCAATATTTTTTATTCTTATACCCATATATTCTTCACATGTGTACAAACTATAAGAAGATTTAGTTCTCAAGTCTAACCAGAAGCAGGAAAAATGTTTAATAGGTTTTCTGTTGTATAAAGTATTACATCTAGTTACAAGCTAGAAGATGTTAGTTCAAGTCTAACCAGAAGCAAAAAAATGTTAAATAGGTTGAAGAGCTTCTGTGGTATAAAGTATTACATCTAGTTACAAGCTAGAAGATGTTAGTTCAAGTCTAACCAGAAGCAGGAAAAAAAATGTTTAATAGGTTGAAGAGCTTCTGTGGTATAAAGTATTACATCTAATTACAAGCTAGAAGATGTTAGTTCAAGTCTAACCAGAAGCAGAAAAAAATGTTTTATGGGTTGAAGAGCTGTGGTATAAAGTATTACATCTAGTTACAAGCTAGAAGATGTTAGTTCAATTCTAACCAGAAGCAGGAAAAAATGTTTAATAGGTTGAAGAGCTTCTGTTGTATAAGTATTACATCTAGTTACAAGCTATAAGATGTTAGTTCAAGTCTAACCAGAAGCAGAAAAATGTTTAATAGGTTGAAGAGCTGTGGTATAAAGTATTACATCTAGTTAATAATAACTCAAATGATTGGTATAGAATAAAAATGTTATTTGATAAAGTTGGATTTAATCATGTCTGGGAAAATCGAAATTCATTTAGTAAAAATCGTTTAAACTTATGAACTATATAAAAAACTGAGAAATAATTTCATTAAATTTTGGGAGGAATCCATTTAAAAAAATATCACTGAAAAAAAAGGAAACAAATTAAGAACATGCAAGGATTTGTAGAAGAAATTTGAGATGGAAAACTTTTTGAAATTAGAGATTGACAGATCTGATATTTCAAATTTTGTAAGACTCAGAATAAGTAATAGTATCGGATACTATCCTTATGATCGAAAAGGGCACACACAGAAAAATAGATTTAGAAAACAGATTATGCCTCTTATGTAAATTTGAAGTGGAGGATGAATTGCATTTCACTATAAAATGTACCAAACTCCAAGAGTTGAGAAATAAATTTTATCAGAAAATTTCAGATATTTTACCCTCTTTGTCTTTCTATAATCTTTCAGACACTGATAAATTCCATCTCATATTTCGTAGTAATGATTATGATGTCAGTAAATGTTGCATAAAAGAAATTAGTGAGATGTACAAATTTAGATGTTCATTAACTTAATTTATTCCACATATATATCATTAAAATACATATTTATACATATTAGAGGACGTTTAGTCCTCATTACTGTAGACCACTCCGGTAGATTGTATTTTATTCAATAAATTAAAATAATATATCTATATGGCAACTAATAGTATGTCAAATTTGCAAAAATAAAACTGGCAATATGATTGTCGTTGATGGACCATTGCAGTATATTGTATCCCGCTAGGTGGCGTTATTATCTCGTAACTTCATAACTTTGTACCCAAATGGTTTCGTAACTTCAAAACTTCGTACCCATTTCGTACCTTTGAGCTTTTTCATTTATCTATCGATATGGTATTTTCAAACTTCTCAGTGACGTCATAAGCAAGCTGGATGACGTCAATCGACATTCCTCTTTGCATAGTGATCTTCCTCTTTGATACTATAGAATTAACTGTTAAAAATAAACCCTCACCCATGGTACGAACAGTTTTAGTACGAACTATTGCGCCATTGCCGCTCGCACAACTTCGTAGTGGACCCTAACCCTTGTTTGCCTAGCGATCTCCACTCCCATATTAAATAATAATTAACACAGTGTAAAGGATACTCTAGATTCCACACGACAGTGTTAAATGATAAACATATTAGGTATATAAAGGTATTTTTAGGGATCATAGATTAATTCTAACCAGGATGCTTGCAGGATCCTGGTAGCAGGCTGCCAGAGTTTAGAAGTCCTCTTATCAGACATTAAATGTCATGTCTACCAATTAATCACAAACAGTAGCAATGATTTAATATTCAGGATGTATCAGCATTTACAAGCATTTTGAATCACTATCTGTTTAATGTTAGAAATGAAGTCTTAATTACAATCTTGAGTGTATATTCTCTGAGGTAGAAGACTAAAACTATTAGTCATTAGAATGGCAGTACTGTCTCTTCATCTTAATATATAAGTTTTAACAGATTAAGATAATGTTTTTATATTTCAATGCTTTATCAGATTTCATATTATCATTAATATGAAACAAGAATAAAAAAGACAAGCTTTTACTATTTTAAAGTTTTTTTATATGAATGCATCAATGTGTTATAATCTAATAAATAATGTAATGAGTCAGGATAATAGAGTGGTGATCATCAGAAGAATTGTTTATACCTATTGAAAATTTGACAGTTTCAGTATCTTTTAAGCTGTCTTACTTTTTTTGGCAATATTGAACAAAAAAAATCTAGTTCACATGTCAACTCAAAGAAAAAAATACTTCATTTGTCCATTTTGATTTAATGACTTGCTATTTTGTTAAAGAATATTCAAACCATATGCAAGTATCTTATTATTTACACATAGAATAAATACATATTAAAATATTATCATGTAAAAGCAGATAACTGCTGCTAAAAACTGGTTAATGCTGCAAAAAGCTGGTTTAAATGCCGCAAAAACCTGGTTAATGCTGCAAAAATGTGTAATCCTTTAAATCTTTGATATATTATTAAAAGGAATATGTACCATGCTTCTTTCTCTTCCTTCAGAGTTAATATTAGCAATTCTAAAATATTTGTCTCTGGAAGACTTAGTAAAGTTGAGAGTTGTGTGTAAAAAAACTTTACAGTTTAGTTTTTGATTCATATTTGTTGAAACATTTTACCATCAACAACAGCAGATTGACAGATTTGATAATTAGTAATATTTTAAATATGTTGAATTTTTGGATTTATTTCGTTGTATAAAAATACATGGAGATTTTATACAATTTATAGATTTACTGAAGTTGAGACCACTAAAGGTATTAAATGTGGCTTATACCCAATTTACAGATGAAAATTGTTGTACTGTTCTGAATGTTGCATCTGTTTTGTCAGAGCTGTGGATTAACGACTGTTCTTTTATAACTGATAATTCAGTAAATTGTAAATGTGATTTAAAGTTTCTCACAACACTGAAAATTGGATCAACCAAGTGTTGATGGACTTCTCAAAATAGTCATTCATTGTAACACACTGAACAATCTTGATATTTCGAATGGAATTATTCTTGATGGACAACAGTTTCAAAAACTAATCAAATCTGGAACAAGCCTCGAATTTCTAGATATATCTGGAACTGAGGTTTCAGACTATGATGTAAGTTGTATTTTATACTTGAAGAAGCTGAGAACATTGATTGTAATCGATTGTCATGTCAGTTTAAGCGGAAAAACTATAGTACAATATCAAATTCCAGGTATGAACATTTATATTCTCCCCCAGTTTTAAAATGGACTTTCAGACAGAAACTGAATTGATGTTCTCGCAATCAAATAAAAGTCCAAATAGACCACTTATAATTGGCAATTCATTGAATGAAAGTACTTCTTTAATATATGAGAACGACACAGTAAATCAAACACCAGATAGAAAATCATGGATTCTTACTCCATCTGGAAGTACACCAGAAACACCCTATAATTTATGACATTCTCTAAGTACCCAAAGTAGCAGTACTGATAAAGACATTAAACCAAAATTAAAATGGGGGAGGGGGGAGAAAATATATTGTGAAATTCTCTCCAGACATTGTAAACAAAATGGAAGAAATCATTAAAGAGCATGCTTTTTCAGCTGACTCTAAATGCAGAACTGACACAGTTAGGTCTTCTGGTGTTATACTTCAGCAAATAAAAAATAAATTATTAGATGAAATTCCACTCTTAAAAGACCATGGATTACATGAAACTACTGTTCATTGTCTTCTGTCATCTCTTAATAAAAGATTTAAAGCTTCTACTGGTTACAAATCAGTATTTGCTAAAGTTCCTCCAAAAAGGAACGATGACAGAATTGAAGATTAAAATGCTCACTTTTATGCTGCTCGGGTCTAATACACAATGGAATTTGCTAGTAAATTTAACAAGATGAACTGTGAGCTAATGCTCACTTATGATACCCCCCGCTCTTCGGCAAACAGGAAGTAGGAATCTGACAGGTCAAAAAACGCTTCCCACGATATGGGGTACCTATATGAAGCTTGTGACAAAATATCAGATTTCTACCATCAATAGTTGCTGAGAAAAATGCGACAAAAAATGGGCATATATGTTCAATGTGTATAAAAATCAACAAACTCGGCAAACAGGAAGTAGGAATCTAATGGATCCAAACACGTTTCCCACAATATGGGGTACCTATATGAAGCTTGTGACCAAATATCAGATTTCTGCCATCAATAGTTGCTGAGAAAAATGTGACGAAAAATGTGCATATATGTTCAATGTGCATAAAAACCAACTAAGTCGGCAAACAGGAAGTAGGAATCTGACAGGTCCAAAATCGCTACCCACAATATGGCATACATATATGAAGCTTGTGGCCAAATATAAGATTTCTGCCGTCAATAGTTACTGAGAAAAATGCGAGGAAAAATATCTTGGACGGACGGAAGGACGGACGGACAGACGGACAGAGGTAAAACAGTATACCCCTCCTTCCCCTT
>MJUT01061066.1:58746-71238 GCA_002080005.1 Gigantidas platifrons
CAACAACTTACAACCTACATGGACATACAATAGATACAGTAGACGCAAGTAAATACTTAGGTGTCACCATCTCTAACAACCTCGCCTGGGACAGGCATATAGACAACACAATTGGCAAAGGCAACAAAACATTGGGATTTATTCGACGCAACCTAAAAGACTGCACCAAACCAGTGAAATCAGCAGCATACACATCAATGGTGAGACCAACAATGGAGTATGCAAGCTCAGTATGGGACCCGACAAACCGGAAAAAGATTGGCAACCTTGAAAAAGTACAAAAAAGAGCCGCAAGATTCGTTTTCAACAATTACACAGACCGAACACCTGGCTGTGTTACTAAAATGGTAGAATCTTTGAAGTGGGAAACATTAGAAGAAAGGAGAAAGACTAATAGACTATGCATGCTGTTTAAAATCAAAAATGGATTAATTGATATAGACAGCCACCAATATATTCAATCCAACGACAGCAGGACTAGAGGCAAAGATCGCCTTTATCAAGAAAGAACGAGCAGTGAGGCCTTCGGTAATTCATTCTTCCCCAAGACCATCAGGGACTGGAACCAACTGCCAGCGAATACAACTTCGGCCAACACAGTAGAGGGATTCAGGAGCGCCCTCAAGGCACGTCCTGACAACAACTAGACCAGCGCCTACCTGTATATAGTTTTACCTGTAAATAGTCGGAAGAAGGCTGCTGTGTTGCCCGACACTGCGCAAAGTTTTCGCGGAACCTTATACATTCATGTGTGAATCCGGTTCCTATATTGGAAGAAGAAGAAGAAGAAGTAGTATTATTTAAATAAAGACTAAGCCTGGTAATGTGTTACCTGTATTCTTGCTTTTTTGTGTGCCACTTTTGCCTCTGTGCCTCTTTCTGATGTCTGGTCAATATGGGTTTTTGAGGTTTGACTGGGGAAGTATTTTTTTCTGTTTTTTCTCGACGATATCGTTGCATACGCAACCTGGAAGTTTCTCTATCCCTGAAGAATATACAACATATAATATAAGCAATTGGTGCTGCAGTGTATCAATGGTGCGAGTTCAAATCCCGTCGAGGGAAGAACAAAAATTTGACAGCTCAAAAATCTAATTCTAACACTGTTCGGTTTAATTTTCAGATGTACAAATGTATAACATATAATATATATTTATGTATTCGAAATTATGTAAATTATTCGAGGCAGGAACTACTAACCCTTTTGAAGCGCCTGGGTTCACTGCCGGTTTTTTTACGTGTAGGAGTTTGTGTTGTCCATAGTTTTTAGTGTTTTCTGTTGTTCTTTATTATAGTTTGTCTGTATTCTCAGTGTTGTCTGTCTCTATGAGATCCTATGAGTCGCTTACTCATCCAGAGCATCATAAATCACCCGATTCCATTAAGCCTAGAAAATGCCTGTACTTCTGCTAACATGTCAAAAAATTATGGGTAGGTACATGTAGGTAGGCAGAAAATCTGGAAAAAAAAACATTTTTACCTAACGTTTACTGGGAACACATTCTGACTAATAGTGCTTGTTTAAAAATGGCCAAAAAAACCTTACAGTAGGAGAACAAACATTCCAGGGTTGGTTGGGTTAGCAGAAACACAGATATTTTTTCTTAGGCCTTATATACACTACAGCCATCACGGAAAACGCAATGCCCACCCTAATTCGCGGACCGTCGCGACGCAGAACTGCCGATAATTGTCACGATTTGATCGCGGAATTCCCTCACCGTCGCGGACCAACTGAATTTTACTGATGTGCCCACCGTGGGCATCGCGGGCATACCGATCATTGATCCCACGAAGGTCGCGTTAATCAAACTATTCGATGTTTGCTTTCATTTTCTTTTAACGTACATCACTTTGCTGAATGAAAACCGGTACTTTTTTGCTGTGCACAGCTTCCTTAAAGTTGTATAGTGACATGGTGGTTAATTTTAATTTACCGTTGTCAATGTACAATGTAATCTTGGATAATTTGCAAAGTCATAAAAAGGATCACATACATGTAGCTTCCTTTCCCACGGCTGGTAAAAATCTTTTGATGTGTGGATGCTAATTTGATTGACAGGTGATGATATATATTACCTTGTGTTAGATTCTTTTACCCGGATGTTCATACAATAAAATAATCAAACAATGTGTCAAAACAATGTATCACCTTGGGCAGTTTTATTGACAGTACCTTTAAACTGTGTTTAATTAATAGTACACAAATTATGTGATCGTCTCGGTCCAGTAAATTTTCAATCATCAGATCATGTCAGGATATTTACAAGTGCCGACAGAGTTCACCTGTGTTGATTTTTTCAAGTCATGGTTATTATTTTATTTGTTCCTATTGACCAATTCAAATGTAGAACAATCTAGTTTTAACGAAATCGATAATTATTTTCCAGTATATTTAGTATAAAAAGCTTGTTCTCCACGATTGTGTGAGATGTCATGCAGCCGCCATTTTTTCCCTTCAACCTCTTGCACAGGCCGGTGGTTGATGGACAAGCTGTAGCTATATTTAGATATTTTGTGATAATAACTTTATATTGTAAAACGATCTACCCTGTAATTTTTTTTCAACAACATACACTTTTCATAGTATATATTTTATACAATACAATATTGAACTCATGTTGTGTGATTTTGGCTAACATTCCAATCAATCAATTATTGAATATTGATTTTTTTTTCAGATGTTGAACATTTTCCCCCGGAATTGCACCCCCTGTTAGTATACTTTTATTGCTTTATTTAAAAAAAATAACACCAAAAACATCGATGATTTTAGTCTTCTTATTCAGAAAAAAAACCTACAGCAAAATAAAGTAATTTGTATACGAGATTTTTTTTAACTTCATCCTTGTGGACGATAGGTCGAAACCAGTGTGTTGAGGAAAACAAATATCGACCAATCGTTCTTAAAATACGGTAGTTTGTGTTTAATGTTTTCTTTTCTTTTTCAGGTAAATGCATGCTTTTCGTTATTTACTTATTTTTTGTGTGCCTGCGCATTGTTTAAATAACCCATGTTTTGTCTTCTTGCATATGTTTTGCTATGCAGTTTAATTTGTTCTGTTTTAAATAAATGCGTAATGTGTATTGTTGTTGTTTTTATTATTTGGTATTATTTTGTATATGCATTGGTCATTTTGACTTTGTACTGTATTTCTGTCTGGTTTTTACATAATTTTGTACTGATTTGATTGCACCTACTTACTGTTTTGCAACTAGATTAACACGACAGGCACCCCCAGTTTTAGTGGGGTTCATGTTACTCAATCTTTAGTTTTATATGCATGTTTTGTCGATCGTTGTTTGTCCTTTTGTACTTTTTCTTTTGGCCATTGTGTTGTCTGTTCTTCTTCAATATACGGTTTCTGATTGCCCCTTTGGTATCTTGTGGTGGCCATTGTGTTGTCTGTTCTTCTTTGATATACGGTTTCTGATTGTCCCTTTGGTATCTTTAAACTCTTCTTCATACTTTTCAATCTGTTCAGTAGTTCTCTGCTTTCGGTACAAGACTTTTCTCTCCCTTTCTCCAAGAATGTACTTTGGGTCCTTCCTTTTCATCTGTCGCCACAATCTACATTTTTCAGCATTCTGAAAGTTTAAGGAATAGATATTTATAAAGTTCCTTTAATTTGTGATTTCACATTCATGCAAAAACCAAATAATTCCAAAGTATGGAATCATAAATTGATAGACTCATGACATTATGTGACCTTCATATATTTTAATTTGAAGAAACTATTTTAATATAGGAAAAAGTTATAAATTAAAGTTGTATAGGGACTGACCAAGCAACTTGAAATTTTAAGGGGGATATGATGGTTTATTGTAAATAAATATGTTGATGCTGAATTCCCCCCCCCCCAAATGGTCCCTCCCGTTATCCAAAAATGTGTGAGCAGCAAATGTAGTTCTGAGTGACATACTCTTAGTGAACCCTGGTGCACTTTAGATCTAAGATCTACATGTATCTATTGACCAAATATCATTGGTCAACATGTATAGTAGCTGAGATATGGACCTAAACACAAAAAACTTAACCAGATTGGGACGGACAGACGGACAAGGGTAAATCTCTATGTCTATTCCACATTCGGTGACGGGACATAAAAATATTCTGATCCATGATTTTTGCCCATTTATTGTACATTTTGATACTACCACTTTCAGTTATAAATATGATCATGATGCAGTTTCTAAATTGACAAGTGACTGACGTTCAATTATTTTTGGGAGATACATACAGAATTTCCCAAGTCAACAACAAGGATGGTTATATTTTTTTTAGGTAGAACCTCAAATTCTATTTTTGGAAGATAGTGTTAGAATATTCTCGTAAATTCAATAGGAAAATGTCATATTAAATTTGGTAGCTAGGCTGGCAAAATTGTATGGTCTGAGCGTGAATAGTGACGGTGTGATTAATAATTCCATCCCTGCTGATCTGAACTTACTTAATGATGTGCAATTCATTTATAAACTAAGTCTGCTTTTATGAGACTTAAATGTGACCTGACCATTTGTCACTCAGATTGAGATGGACAAGTAATGTACATGTAGTTTGGATTGCAGTATTTTAAAGTTTTCACTGACAGCTGATTCTTCATACATTGTACAATTTTTCTATCAATAATTTCACAAAATGTATCGATATTTGTGTTCGCTTTAACCAAGGATTTATATAGTCCTACATGTACTATATATAAATCCTTGCTTTAACGGGACACATTTTGAAAGTATCAGCTTTATAGTCTGCTTTGACAAGATGCCGACAGATCAAGGTATTGGGCAGGTTTTGTGACGCTTGACAAAGATTGGGGACAGAAAATGATCTATTAATAAACAACCATTACATGTAGAAACTTCATTACCATACCTTGGGTTTATTTATCAATGTTAAGGAAGCGTTTTCCGATTTTCCGTCAATTATTTGATTGCAATCAAACACTCTGTGGATAAAGACGATGGGTAATATAAATTTGAAATCAGGAACAGACAAATATCCGGAAAATATGTATTAATTTTTTTTTCAAATTGGGATTTTTTATTTGCTTCAAATTATTTTGGGCCGCTGGCAGTTTTTCTGGGCTAAGAGACCCAAAAGCATATAGTGGAATCACCCCTGATAATTAAAACAAAAACAAAAACAATTTGCAGCTTTGCCGCAGGCTAATTATTTTTTCCAATTTCATGAACAATTTATTCATTTTTAGGAACTGCTCACCCTTCCGGAGCACCCGAGTTCACCTCGGTTTTTGATGGACTTCGTGTTGCTCGTGTTTGTATGTATTTTTAGTTTTTTGTGTTCTTTGTCATTTGTCCTTTGTGTGCCGTCTTCTTGTTTTTGTCTTGGTTTTTCCTTTTGTCCATGGATTTCTCCTCCTGTGACACATCGATATTAATTCCTACTCTTTCTTTCGAGAGACCCAAGACACCAACCATTTTATTACCGAAACGGCTGAGATTTTTATGCTCGATAGAATTTTTTTTTCTTGTCAGGAGAGAATCCAAAAATTTTTCACACTTCAGTGAGATCAGAAATTTTAGTTTTTAAACTTAATGAGAATTTGTTTAGATGAAACAATTTTATTTTTAACTTTCAGGGAAATATCACAAAAATCCAAGGCCCACCCTCGGTAATAAAATGGTTGGTGCCTAAGTTCCTATAATTTTTTTTTCACAAAATGGAGGTCCCCCCTTTTCTAGTTAAATGGTCGTTCGGCAACAGGTCAAAAACGCCCTGACTACCAAAACTTTTTACCAAAACGCCCCACTTTTTTCCACAATAAATCATTATAAAAAAAAAAAAATTGTGATTCAAATATATGTCTTCCCGCGATTAGTTTTTGTTCGAATATTTTGTTTTTGTTTTATTATATTTTTATTAATCTATCTATTAAAATTATAAATTTAATTAATGATGATTGCATTAAATTAAATGGTGTGTTCCCCGAACATCAACTTTCTTAAAATCACATATTGTTGTTTTAGTAATTATAATCTATTAAATTGAGGTTCAGTAAGGGAGCACCACTAAGGGTATGTTACCTGGACATCAACTTTCTTAAATATATGCAAGGCCACACCAAAATAATTTCTTGTTCTTCAGACAAAAATAGTGAGGCGGCGAGCGAAATTTTTTTATTTTTATTTTTTATGAAAATGATGAAGCAAAATTTGCTTTCTCGCAAAAGGAACTAGTTTTGATTGGTTGTGTCCAGTATATGATATCTTGAAAATATTGTGCAAAATTATAATGTGTAAAACAAATATGTGTCCTCCTGGCTAAATCTGTTTGCATGGAAATCATTGTATTCTATATACATGTCAGTTGACGATGAACAACATGGCGGGTGTTGTACAAGAAGCAGGAACTGCTAACCTTTCCGAAACACCCATTTTTGTAGGGGTCTGTGTTGCTGTTCAATGTTTTTACTAAGTTTTTTATGTGATATTGTTCTTTGTCTTCTTGTGCCACATTCTGTTTTCAAGTGTCCCCGAATTTCCCCTACTTTGATGAAACTTTCGTTTTCTTCATTTTCCGTAAATAATTGTACTGTACATGTTACTACACTGGTTATAAGAATTAAGATACATTGTATTCTTTTGATTTATTACAAGATACCAACAGTCTAACTCTTAACATTATAGGGGACATCAAAAGAAATCAGGATATAAACATTTTATCACAAGGCTTTGCTGTAATGAACATTTTAAGGTTAACAGCATAAATGTCAGAAATAGTATGTACCAGTGGACAAATTAAACTGTTATACTGGTACAGTATTTTAAGAAAGAAAAAAGAACTGTCACATTTCGAAATTCCCTGAAATGTCTTGCAAAACACCATCGAGAAAACGAACCGCTAACAAAATATACGGAAACTACCGGACCGGAAATGATTTTTTCCGGATAAAAAAAATGAAATCAGCAATCCCGTCGAACAAGACATCAATTTGGTGTGGCCTAATGTATATAAAATTAATTTCAGTAAATAAAATAATTAAAAAAATAAGGTATTATTTTAGAATATTAAAATTTAAATAAAAAAAATATTTGAATAAATATTGAAATAAATTAGACTATTATATTTTTTTACTTTTAATATAAAATTTGCATATTTATTTAATTTTGATATAAATCTAATTTTAATCAATACAATTATTGTTTTTTTTAATATAAAATATGGTTTTATATTAGAATTTATACAAATGTAATATTAGGGAAAAAGCAATAATGTACATGTATCTTTGAGTTACTGATATTTAATGGTGTCTGAAAATGTATGATAAATTATTGGTAAAGATAGCAAACTATCACTCATTCTTTACTACTCTTCATGGTCAATACCAGTCCTCTTGGTTTGATATTGTAGAGCATCTTAGATAATTGTGGTTTCAGTAATATCTGGGGGAGTCAGGGAAATTTTAATTCTACATGGTTAATTATTAACCAACTAAGTACATTATTGCCAAAAATGACTATTTATTAAAAAAAAAAAATCCAACTGGGCTTAATACAGACAAATTGGGCATTAATACAGGGCCATTACAGAGAAACAGGGCCAATATCAAATATGAAAAATTCAAAAGTATTAAAAAATTTCATAAAATTTCAAAATTCTAGAATTAAAAAAAAAAATTGTTTAATGTTCAAAATTTCAAAATTTTCAAATCATTTCAAAATTTCAAAAAAATTCAAAATTTTCATAAGATTTCAAAATTTTCAAAAAAATTTCAAAAATTTCAAAATTTTGATATTATAAATGTCCAAACAATAAAAAAAATGTCAATTGTTATATTTTCAAACTAAACGGTCATTAAAAGAGTAGAGATTACATCAAGTTGGCAGCAACACATACACTTTAGTTCAGTTGGTTAATAAAAGTATCAAGGAATGGCTGTTTTTATAATGGCCCTGTTATATGCCCTCCATCTGTAATAATGGCCCTCATTGTTGCCTCGGGCCATTACTACCTCCTCTGGCCATTATTACAAACCTCAGGCATATAACAGGGCCATTATAAAAACAACCATTCATTAATACTATAATATTACATTAAAGCAAAGATTATTTCACCAGTTTCAACAAGAATGTCGATCAAATATGGAAAATTCGTCAAAAGGGTTATGTTATAAAATAATTAAAAGAAAATTTGGAATATGAACCATACTTAGATATTTTAACATATAAAAACAGAATTACATTTTGTAAATTTACAACTGGTATTCACCTATTACCTATCAAACAGGAAGATGGTATGGTATTGATCATGGGAATAGACTGTGTAATATATGCACGGATGCAGAGATATAGGTGTTGAATTCCATTACATTCTTCCATGTAAATCTTTGGCAAATGAGAGAAAATTATACTTTAGTCAATATTATTCACATAAAATAAATACCCATTACATATATGGTGTGGTGGTACAAGACTATGTATCAGGTCGAGCCTGTTGTGTGAACCAGTATCACTACGAGTCGCGATAGCGACGAGTTGTGATGCGGTTAGTTCACGCAACAGGCAAGACCTGATACATAGTCTTGTACCAACACACTATTTATGTAATAAGTTTATCTAACATTTCAATCAAAACAAATTTTAAACAAATAACAAGGATCGAATTAATATTTACAACCCTTGTTTACAATACTCGCAGAAAGACTACTTTTTGTGAATGACATCACGTTATTTGTTGCCGTTCTTTCACCAATGTCGAATTACTGTTCAATCACTTTCAGTGTCACTGTACAATCCGACAACACTTTTAAAAAAGAAATGTGGACCTTACAGTTGCCGGAAATATTGATACTATGTCTTTACGTTGCCTACATTGATGTGTTTTTCGCCGGATTCCAATGATATGACGTCATGACAAGAGAGTTCTGCAGAGAACGTCTCGTGCAACGTCGCGCCATTCTTTTATCACCACAGTGTGGTGATACAACATCTTGTATCAGACACCTTGTATCAGACAGGCTACTTTCGTTAATTTCAAAGGAAAACGTACATAATGTTGGATAAAGTAAAATATCAATTATAGTTTTCCTTATTTTCAATCCAAAAGATAATTGATTCCTGATGATTTACCTGAGTTTACCTGAGATTTGC
The DNA here is from genome assembly GCA_002080005.1 of Gigantidas platifrons. Taxonomy (NCBI): domain Eukaryota; kingdom Metazoa; phylum Mollusca; class Bivalvia; order Mytilida; family Modiolidae; genus Gigantidas; species Gigantidas platifrons. The sequence continues at coordinate 67,858 of MJUT01061066.1, forward strand.
AAAATAGTTTCCCCTATGCTGACCCTTTAATCCATTTTAATTACAGTGGTCAATGTCTTTTGATCTTTTTGAAAGTTGATGTTCAGGGAATCAGCCAATTAAATATATATGTTTCATTAATTATTACAATGCCTTTATCGGTGCTGATGGTCTTTGATGAGCTTAATTTCCGGTAAGAAAGTAAAAACACACACAAGCCAAGGTATTGTGAAAAACAAATGTACAAAGCCAACAAAAGAATTTTGAGAAGTTTAAGCTTTGATAACAATGGCTTGATGTGGCCGTATGGCTTAATATTTAGTGAATACTGCAATTGTTTTTATATTTTGTTGCGTAAATTAGGTCCTGTAAATTAGAATTCTTATATTTTTAGTTAACTTTATAGGTGAATTTGAAGTTATTTAAATTGTACTAAATATTTATGGGTTGAAAAGTACACCTTTGGACCTCTTGTCGTTGTGTGTTATTTTGCATCCTATGTAACAATGCAATACTACTTTAGACTTTAATAAGCATGTAACTAAAAGTCTCGTTGATTATAAATGTATTGACATTTTGTACCCCCTTGTACGTGTCTAATTTCTATTCACGTGAGAAAATTGTTATTCCATGCAGAATAAAAAAAAGTAATCAATGGAGTAAACTAGTTGGTCGTTTTGGTAAAATAATTTTTATTCTGAAAAAATAATGGGGGTGTTTTGGTAAAAAGTGGTGGCGTTTTGACATGTATTCAGTCCTTCTCTTAGGTAATTAAAAGATTTATTCCACAATTATGAAATGCCTTAATATAAAAAAATGTATCACTCTTTGTTTTGTAAATAGTATACATGTATCCCCGTGTAACAATAAGTCGGTCAGTCATTGGATAATGTTTAGTTATTTTTTTCATGTTTGAAAAGTAAAAATTTTTTTCTTTGCAATTATGTTCCTCATCTATTCTTGCTCACATGTGTAAAGTTCCATGGAAAAAAGATGGATAATAATAACACAATGACCCATATTTGTTTACTATCCTTTTTCCAAATGGCGTCCTATTACGTCACATAAGGCCGGTCAAAGGTCAATAAAGCACATGTTTTTGTCATAGGCCAACTAAACTTAAAAAGTAAACCAGATTTAGAAAGTACAGTATTTTAGCTTTTTCGGTGTAATTGTTTTGTCTGAAAAATTTCAAAAGATGATTTTTTAAATAGTTTGAAATTGAAGCATTAAAAATTAATTCATGATGCAAATATTAAACTTGCTTACCCATAAAATAAATTATTTAATCCAGTGAATTTGGTGTTTTTGCTTTTGTCAATACAACTCTATTAGACTGACTACATTCTGTCTTTTGTAAAGCAATTAATGACTGATTTCATTATTTTAATCACATTTAATATCACAGAATACATCACTCATTCACAAAGAACAATCAGCCATTTTGGTAGAATGTGAATGATCAATCATCATATTTTCAAAGTATTTTAAAATACAATTTGCATGGCCTACATTCCAGAAACGGTCATGAACTGTGATAACAATTATGTCAACAAACTGGAAATATAAAAAATGTTTGGGGAATACCATCGCTTAAAATAGATTTCACAGGCAGAATGACCAGGTAAAAAGGACATTAGTAAAAAGGTGCTTTTTTACTTGCATGGAATTTGTTCAATTCAATCATACTTGTTTTAATCGCATTTTATAATCTTCAAGTTTTAAAAAATTGCTTCGGCGTCTATATATATACGTTATAAATATACAGAATGACGTCATTGGCCTCGTGCTGCGCGAGAATAGTAAATCAAAACAAATGACCGACTTTATTGCATGACCGAGCAGAAGTCACGACACGATATATCTGATGTTTGTAAAATAATTTAAATGTTCACAAATTTGAAACATTTGTACATTATCTGTCCTCATGTTACTCCCAACAAGGATCAGTTTTTACTAGTCTGTGTTTTTCCAACAAGGATCAGTTTTTACTAGTCTGTCTTTCTGTTACACCAAAACCAAGTATGTTTATCAATGTCTGTCCTTATATGTTACTTCCAACATCTTTGGTGTTTTGAATGTCTGTCTTTCTGTTACACCTAAACAAATAATGGCTGTCTTAGATGTTACACCCGACAATATGAACAAAAAATTGTCAGTCTTTCTGTTACACCCGACAATATGAGAGAAAAAAATGTCAGTCTTTCTGTTGTACACCCGACCAAAAAAATCTGTCTCAGGTTCGGGCGAAATGCAATTTACTGTCCTTTAGTGCGTCCGAACTGAATGATTCTGTCCAAATGTGTCAGACCACGATGTAAATGTACAAAATGTACGCAAATTTGTTGTTATTTCGTTACATTACAAAACAACACTTCTCGTTTGAAAAAGCTATGAATATCGACTTCTGTTCAACAGTCAATGAATTTCACACAAACAATACAACTTGAATTATTTTGAATGATTTCTCATTTCATGCAGTTCGCTCGTAATTTGACTTCGCCACGAACATTTAGAACTTACCGAGACAGCCGGCAGACATACCGTCCTTTCAGACGCCATGACAGATTTAAATCTGATTTTCGGCTACCGCAAAGGAAGCAGGTCAAATCGGCCCCAAACAAAATCGGCCCCAAGTCAAATCGACCCCAGTTAAATCGACCCCAGTCAAATCGGCCCCAGATCAAATCATTGTATTATTATGTTTTTTTATTTAATTTTTAATATTTAAAACTTTACTCTTTTCAAAATTGATACTATTTTAGCATTTGATGAGTGATTCATTAAAAAAGAGGTTATTGACGCACTTGTACAGCATTTTAGTCATTTCATATACACTTTTGCGTTGGTACAAAAAAAACCCAACCTTTTTACTGTTCTTGTGTGTTTTTTTGTAAATTTTGCAAGTTGCTTTAACAGCACATATCACGTCGTATCGGCGTTTTTCAATAGTTTTGTAAAAAAATTGATAGCCATTTTTTATTTATTTTTATTCTATTTAAGTTTATTTACAGCCGCAAAGTTTTATTTCTAAAAGCATATTGATATAATAACTAGGTCGTAATTTTTACCTTTCTAGTTACATTATGACTTGTTGGCAACTACTTGTTATAAGTTGACGCATAATAACTGGTATTCTTTTAGAAAAAAAAAATGCCATTGGTACATTAATATTCTTTTATTTGTCTTTGTTTGTTTGTTTCTTTTTTTTTTGGGCCGATTTGACTTTCATTTTTGGGGCGATTTGACTTGGGGCCGATTTGACTGGAAACCACCGCAAAGGTATTCTGGTACTCGTGACCCCTCGGATTTTTGTTTGTTATTGGGGTCAGGTAAAGGCTGAATCCATGTTTTTAATGGCGGCCGCCATAGCGTACATCTCAGCAAAGGAAATGATGCACA
>MJUT01061076.1:13117-56342 GCA_002080005.1 Gigantidas platifrons
CTCGGATCGTTCGAACACCATGGATGGCTCGAACTGATTTGAAAGTCTCGTCAATTTTCCTTATATTTCTATATAAAAGATACCACTTTGCTCGAACATCGATACCTCGAACAGTCAAACTCAGTAAATGGTCCCTTCAATAATAAAATCACGCGTTTTACCATGGCAATCTCGAACATCGTAATTTAATCTAACGGTAGTAACTTACCATTGTCCATGTATCTAACAGAGAAAACTTACTGCCACTTCTGACGTCTAATTGACTTCCTGGATACGATATTCTTAATAACTCACATAACAGGTGTTTAGTAAAATGATTGATAGCGTTACAATTCTTGTGCCGTGAACAAAGTCTTAGACATTGCTTGGGTCCTTTATTGTCAAACATTTTTATCACATATCCATTGCCCCATCTATCGTGAAGGAATATTCCATCTTTTAAACCCATTGTTAAATAGAACATGAAAAACGATGAAATGAATGAAAGAAGCATCATGTATCCAGCTGTGAATTACAAAGTAAAATAACTTTTTATCCGATTTTTCACTGTATGGTAAACATTACTTTTTTTTTAAACGCATCCTATTTTTCACTGTCCAATGCGATGACTTTTCATTTATAGCTCATGAAAGTATTTAAAATATTATAAAAACTTAATCAATACAATGTACCGTAAAATATCAATTGCGTCTTTTCAATAATAAGTTCAGAAAATAATATGCTTGGTTAAAAACCATATCCATCGCATTTAAAATCGCTGTGGTGGTTATAATTAGATATCGGGATCAATCCTTGTGTGACTTAATTCTTCAGTCAATCTATAGCTAAAATATGGGAACTTCGATAATTATGGGGACTTTTTATGAGTACTACGTTATTAAACTATCAAACTGAATGGAGAAAGTGGACCACTTTTTATTAGCACCTACATATAAGAATAAGAATAAGAGTTTTTTTATTTCCTAATCATAGGGCCCAAAATGGGCATATTAATCAACAACATGAAGATTATTCATACATCAACATTTACAATCATATACTCTGCAGTAAATATTTCAAAGAATCCGATAAGACAATAATGTCTCCCATTTTACTTCTTATAATAAAAACTGAACGTAACAATGGTAACAATGTAAATTAATGGCGTCATCGGGACCGACGTCTCTCTTTTGTAAATATTTTATCAGGCGTATTCCACTTGGGTACTTTTCAATTGAAATAAAGTGAATAATGGGGTTCACCTACGCCTTTCCCGAAAGGTGGCGCATGTGTTCTATCAGTTATTCGTTTCCAAGATGGCGGACGACGATCAGCTGTGGTCATTGCAGAAGCTAAAAAATTATCTACTGCGCCGAAATGTATCGACAAACGGTCGAAAAACAGACTTGATTGAAAGGTACATATTACACAGAAAACCCAAGGATACGATCTATGTTTGTTTCTTCTCAATATTATTGTATTTGTTGAATGTCCAAGTTGCCCCGACTGAAAATAAAACGACTTAAACTACATTTTGTATCCGATTTATATTATCATAAAATTATGATGAGGTATCCGTTTGAATGGATTCAAAGACAAGTCCATGGGAATAAAGTCATATTTAATGCTACCCATTATAATTGAAAAAAAAGATTTTGAAGTTAACTGCATTTATAAAAATATATGAAATCCATATCCATATAGGTTTTTTTTAATAATAAATGAATTTATTCCTAACCTCCCCCCTTTCTTTCTCAAAGAAGAAAGAAAGGGGGGAGGTTAGGAATAAATTCATTTATTATTAAAAAACTGACCCAACTTTTTCCACACTTTTTCTTTTTAATAAACATTCAAAAACAACACACTGGAAACATCATATGCATGTTATCATTCAGAATGTGAAAAAACAGGGCATATTTTCAATGGGAAAAAAACATGGGGCTTTCAATAGGAGTACCCTCATGTTTTTTATGAAAATTACACTAAAATGTAACATTTAAATAAAAAGAACAATAATTATTTTCACAATTTTCAATGTTGTTTTTTTATCTTTGAAATATAAATACACAATCATGTGTAATTACCGCAATAGAGATAGTTTTATTTATACATTTGTTAAGGTTGAGATGCTTATTATAGATAACGTTTATTATCCCCTCGCCAACGAAGTTGCGAAGGGATATAGTAACGCTACCGTCCTTCCGTAACATCCTTGTGAACACTCTAGAATAAACATCCTTCAATGGATTTTGACCAAACTTGGTACATACTTAGTCCTTACGAGAATCTGGAACCTTATTGATTTGCAGGGTCATAGGTCGAAGGTCAAGGTCACCGGGTCAAATTTTTAGGCGAGGGGATACGCCACGTTTTGCGTTGCCCTTGTTATCCCCTCGCCAACGAAGTTGCGAAGGGATATCGTAACGCTAGGTACCGTCCTTCCGTCCATAGCATCCTTGTGAACATTCTAGAATCAACATCCTTCAATGGATTTTGACCACACTTGGTACATACTTAGTCCTTAAGAGAATCTGGAGCCCTATTGATTTTCAAGGTCAAGGTCACCGGGACAAATTTTAGACGAGTGGATATGCCACGCTTTACGTTGCCCTTGTTATAACTGTATTTAAAATAAAGGGCTACGTCGAACACAGAATGATACTGCGACAGGATGTCGACAAAGGTGTCTTCCTGCACCGTGGAGTTTTACTGAAAATGATTAACAACATTTGTTAGAATCTATATGGAAAATATAAGAAAAAATACACAAGGAATTTGCACACAAAAAAACCCATTAAAAACGAACTTACAATAAAATTCAATGGAAAAACAGTATAAAATTGGACGTTATAGGCGTTTGTCCCTCTGACCCTTTTTATCACGGAAACCGTGAGAGCTGGGTAAAATATGTTAGAAAAGCTCAGAATACAATAAGTTATGGGTAGTAGAAAATATGCATACTACATAAAGATCATTTGACAAGGAAGGGTTATAAATATAAAAAAAATTACAATTGGTTGAAAACTATACCTTCCACAAAAAAACAACAACATAAAACCAGACCCCCCCCCTTCCACCCCTTTTGACACCTTTGAGTTTCTTATTGTTTACACAACGGGTAGATCTGGAATTTCCCAAAATCATCCAGCACCTTTATTCTGTACCTGCATGATTTTTGTCATTGCGTCTACGGACGGACGACTACAGAACCATATGATGTCATCAACCAATTCAGGATACCGTGAAACTGAATGAAGACTTCAACAACAATGTATCTGTAAGAATTGTGTTCGTCATCTTTAGTTTTCAGTGTAGTGCTTTGTAGATCGTTGATTGTCTTTCAGTCATTTTTCTTTTGACCGCTGTGTTGTCTGCCCTTCTTCGAATTACGGCTTCTGGTTAACCCTCTGGTATCTTCAAAAACTTTCTACAAAGAATGAGGTAAATCAGCCCTATGACATCGTATTTATATATAAAACTCCGTTGTCATGTGCTGTAGAGCTGCAATATTACTGCATATGAACGGAGGTTTAAAACTGACACTAGTGAAGCTGGATCTGCTGACTCTTCCTATTCAACAGGATGTACCGCCGGTGTGTTTTTTATTCTTTGGCCGGGGGGGATCATGTAGCTCAATCTTATTTTTCTGTGCAGTGTTTCATCTGCCAATGTTTTTTTTTGCTTTTACATTGTGCTGTCCTTCGATTTAAAGGGGCCCTGGTGCCCTGGTGGCTCAATGAGTTAAGTCGATGGATCTAACAACTCATACAAGCCGATCACCAATACGGCATGTGATCGCGCCCGACTTTGTAAATTACAAAAAAGGGTGCACTCGACTCGCAGCCGCCAGTGATAAAGTTTACCAGTTGCTTGATCATGGTCGCTGGTTCGCTCCGGGTACTCCGGCTTCCTCCACCACTAAAACTGGTCGCCTTGATATAGCTGAAATATTGTTGAAAGTGGAGTTAAACAGCGAAAATAAAAAAAGAAGAAAAATCAAATCGATTTAACGTTTCTCATTGGTCCTTTTGTATCTTCACTTTCATGTGGGTTAAGAGTGTCGATTTTGTCTCAATTTCAACGATTTTTTTAATTAGATTTTGGAACTGTTCTGATGTTGTGATCTTATTTTTTTTATTAATTGCTTTTAATTTGATCACTAGTTTCTAATATTTTCCACAATAATGTTTTTGAATATGACAAATGGTGAGGACCATTTTAGATTTATAATTTTAACAAGACCTATCAGAACGATAACATATCCATAACAGTTTGGAGATATCAAAGGGGGAATCAGCATCCGTAAGTCGAAGAACAGACAACACAATGGCCAAAAGAACTAAAGGCTTTTATTCTGCTTTGAGGAAACTTAATACAGAACCTTCCATAGGTGTTTCCCACCAAATTTCGGTTCATTTTGGCAAAGCAGCTTCAGAGAAGATTTTTATAAATCGACCAATCTAAAACAAGAATTGCCTGTGGCAACCATGTTTGTTAATGGATCAAAACGAAATAAGCAATCTCTATAGAGGATTCCATAGATGCTGCTTACCAAGTTTCAGTTATTTGCCAAACGGTTTCAGAGGAAAAGCTGTTTTAGAAATCGACCAATAAGAAACAAAAATTGCCTATGACGGCCATGTTTGTTAACGGATCAAAACGAAATGAGCAATTTCCATAGAAGACCTTCCATAGATGCCATAAAATCAGCCAATCAGAAACAAGAGTCGCCTGTGGCGGCCATATTTGTTAACGGATTGGGACGAAATGAGCAATCTTAATAGAGGACCTTCCTACCAAGTTTCGTATCATTTGGCCAAGCGGTTTCAGAGAAGATTTTTAGAAATTAACCAATCAGAAACAAGTCACCTATGGCGGCCATGTTTGTTAATGGATCGGGACGAAATGAGCAATTTTTTACAGAGGACCTTCCATAGATGCTTCCTACCAAGTTTCGGTTCATTTCGCAAAGCAGTTTCAGAGGAGAAGATTTAAAAAAAAAATCAGATATATGTATAGAGATAACTGCATTTTGAATACAGAAATCTATATTTAAACAAGAGTTATCTTTCTTTTAACAGAAAAGGAATTTTTTTAGAAATCAACTAATCAGAAACAAGAACTGCCTGTGGCAGCCATGTTTGTAAACCAATCGGGACAAAATGAGCAATCTTTATAGAGGACCTTCCATAGATGCTTCCTACCAAGTTTCGGTTCATTTGGCCAAGCTGTTTAAGAGGAGAAAATAAAAAATAAATCGTCCAATCAGAAACAAGAATTGGCTGTGGCGGCCATGTTTGTTAATGGATCGGGACGAAATGAGCAATCTTTATAGAGGACCTTCCATAGATGCTTCCTACCAAGTTTCAGTTCATTTGGCTGAGAGGTTTCAGAGGAGAAGATTAAAATGTGAAAAGTTAACGGACAACGGACGCCAAGTGATGGCAAAAGCTCACATTGCCTTTGGCAAGGTGAGTTAAAAGGGACAAACAACAAACTACAAAACATACACATAAAACTAAAGATCGAATAAAAAGAACCCCTTCTAAAAACTTGTTCATTGACAGTGATAGCTCAGAAACCAGATCAATAAATTATGATCTTTAATAATTATAATTCTACTAAATAATATCACTTCTAGGTTGAGGGTTATGGTGCTTAACGCCACTTTCAACAATATTTCAGGAGCCCGGGTGTCTCAATGAGTTAGGTCGTTGGATCTAACAGCTGATACAAGCCTATCACCAATACGGCGTGGATTCGTGCCCAGCTTTGTAAATTACAAAAAAGGGTACTCGCCTTGCAGCCACAAGTGATAAAGCTTACCAGTTGCTTGCCCATGGTCGGTGGTTCTCTCCGGCTTCCTCCACCACTAAAACTGGTTGCCATGATATAGCTGAAATATTGTTGAAAGTGGCACTAAAACACCAAAAATCAAGATAAAATCAACAATATTTCAGCTATATTGTGGTGGTTAGGTTTACTCCATAATGCTGCATGCTTAGCGGAAAAGCAGCAAATGCTAATTTTATAGTCTTTGGATAGACCACGCCTGAGCTTGAAGCCATGATCTACCCACTGGATGACAGCACACTAACTATTACACCTCCAAAGCAGTGGTGGTCATTATTGACGACTATACGAAGCTGAATATTTTGAAATGATAGCAGGGGCCGTCGTGGGCGTGATCATGATAGTTTGATTTTCAACTACCTGTGCAATCAGTGCCTATCTCCACTTATAATGTTAACGTTGTGAGTTTGAACCCCGTTCATAGCGAGGTGTACTCGATACAACATTATGTGATAAAGTTTGTGAGTTTTGAAAGGTCGGTGTTTTTTTTATCGGGTACTCCGGTTTCCTCCAACAAGAAGAGTTTGAAGACACCAAAGGGGTAATCAGAAAAAGTACAAACAACGATCTACAAAACACACACATAAAACTAAATACCGAGCAACACAAACCCCACCAAATACCGGGGGTGAACTCAGGTACTCCGGAAGGGTGAGCAGCTCCTGCTCCACTAGTGGCACCCGTCGTGTTAATCTAGTTACAAACCCGGTGATAAGTCATGAATGAGGAAAGGACCAGGAATTGCTTATAACAAGTGGAACATATTCGTGGTCATTTGTGATGCAGATATTCCATAAGGGTCAACCAGGTCATGGTTGCGACCGTAAAACTTTCGAAATAATGACTTCAACTTAACCAAGAGGAACCCTTGGTTCAATAGCTTCCTTGTCAGCAGCAACCGTCTACCAAGGAAATCCTGATAGGAACAACAAGCTATCAACTGAGAGATATATACTCCATATCTAGGTGCTGCTGGAAACAGACCACCACGATATAACTGTAATATTATTGAAAATGACCTTAAACAAAATAACCTAAACCCTAAGCCCTGAATGAAAATTGACAATTAAAGTTCTGATTTTGAACATATTGACTGAAATTTCAATTCAATTTTCTTTCATATAATTTAGATTCATATCTATACAATGCTGTTGTAGAATATTTGTAATCTGATATGGAATAAGGTTGTTTTCTTCTAAAGGGGGGGGGGGGGTGTAGGGTTATGTTGGCAGTCAGTTTTATTGGTAGAGGAAACCGGAGTACACAGAGAAAACCACCAATCTGTTGCAAGTCACTGACAAACTTTACCACATAATGTTGTATCCTGTACACCTTGCCATGAATGGGGTGTGAACTCACAACTGTAGGATTTAAACTCACAGCGTTAGAGGTGATAGGCGCTGATTGCACAGGTAGTTGTAAATCCAACTACCATACAATCAAGACGGCCCCCATATGAAGAAAGGTTGTTTTCTTCTAAAGGGATGTGATCTCTAGCCATGCAAATTGATAAAAGGCAGAAGAGAAAAAAAATACTCCCCAATTTGTTTGATTTTTAATACAAAACATTTATACAATATGCTTTTGAAGCAACAGAAATCATATATAAATATGATGAAATAGCTAAATATAAATCTGAATCAAGAAATTTGAACATTAACATATTTCACATTTAAACAATAAAAAAAAAAAAATAAAGATTCAAACAAAAAACAAAAGCAAAACGTAAAAAAAAGCATATAATATATGAATAATTTTTCTCTCTCATGACAATACAATATGATTGGGCAAATTTGTTCCATACATTTCAATACAATTACAATATTATCACATTTTTTGGAAAACATCGACTTAAATCACACCATTAGCTTTCTATCTCAACCCAAATAAATTAAATTCTCAGTGAGAAAATTTGAAAAAGAAAAAAATGTCTTGAAATTGTACTAGAAACTGAAATCAGAGACTGTCAAGATGCACTAGCATGGTTAACATTATCAAAACAGTAAGTTAAACTAACATAAATTTTATCAACTGTTATTTTCACTATATTTAATTTATGTTCATACCATGGAATTTTTTAAACATAGATATCAAATTAAGTGTGCAGGACACGTTTCTGGAATATAACCTTCATCAGAAATAGGATCAAATTTGTTATTGAATGCATGCATTCCTGTTAAATAAACATGTATGACAATTGTATTTTCTCTCTCTTTCTCTCAGTAATTTGCACAAAGAAAGTAAAATCAAAGAAGAAAATAACTGTGTGCAGCAAAAAAAATAAAAAATATATATATATATATATATTCACTCGTCAGTGGTATTTTCACTCAGGAATAATGTATGTATACCAATTTATTTTAAACATTTTCTCTCTCTCTCTCTCTCTCTCTCTCTTATTTTTACATACAATTCAATATGCACATATATATGTATCAATAGTGCATATGCAACAGGGGTGTGGAATTGCCATGCCCGACTCGCCCGACTCGTACATAGAACCTGCCGGACAAGTCGATTTTCCTGGCTAGCTTGTCCGGGGACAAGTAAATATCAACAAATAAAAATAATTTCTCATTAAAGTATTCTGGAAAGACAATTTCTCAAATGATATATCGTAAAATATTGACGGTTATATAAATGTTTTATGTGTTTTTTTTATTGGAAACCATCGCATCAGTGATGTTCCGAAAGCAGCTAAAAATAACCAGAATTGTACAAGTTCTAAGTTGAGTATTACGACCCGATTGCAATGATAATTGTACTGCATTTACTTAACGAAAACCGGGATCGTGTAACACGTTTTTATTGATGTTCCGAATGTGACGTTTCCTTGCTTGTCCATGGCTTTTCGTAAAAAAACAGGGCCTAACATCTGTGAACATACATTGTATAATACAAATCGGGTTGCAGTCATTACAATGGATAAATATTTAATAATAAAAAAAGGCTGGAAAGGTTCTGTTCACAATGAGAAAGTTAACAAACGGTAAACTCTAGCGGGAAAAGACACATCATTTGTGGAAAAACACCCAACAGCGGCAACGGACTGTTCAGTCAAAGTGGCCAGCCGATTTCACATGGCTACTGCTGGATTCTGATAATGTCTCATATTGCAATATCTACAGCCGTACAGGAAATATTTTGATTTTCCTGACCGGAAATCATTAATGTTTTTTTCTTTTTGCAAAATCGTGGACAGAATGGATACTTATCTTCCCATGCCCATGGAGGCACAACTAAAACGGTTTGATGGATAAAGCCATTGTCAAGGTTAATCAAAATTAACTTGATTAATATCAACAGAGCTTATTATTTTGTATCTATAAACAACCGGATATTCTCTGACTGCACATTCCTATCTGAAATTCAAATTTAAAATGATCTTCATTTGGGCAGTGATCACTTAGACAGGGATGTTTGTGTTAACATTTCAAATTTTAGCTATGATGTAATAGAAAATATAAACAAGTTCAATTTACTTTTTTTAGTTAGCAACTGTGTTTGCAAGTATCAAATGTTTATAAAAAAAAACAAAAAAAAAAACAAACAAAAAACAGGACAAGTAGGATTTTGTTCGAACAAGTAACTTTTTCAGATAACTTGTCCGGGGACAAGTAGAATATTTCAATATTTCCACACCCCTGTGCAATGAAGGAAACTATCTCCAAACTGATCTGCACAAAGCATTCCCCCCCCCTTTTTTTCCTATTTTAACATTCAATTCAATATGCAAATATCTAGTGCTCATGCAATGAAGAAAGCGATATCCAAACTGATCGGCTCGAAGCATTTTCCTCCTTTTTTCTTATCTTATATTTTTAACATTCAATTCAATATGCAAATATCTAGTGCCCATGCAACGAAGGAAACGATCTCCAAACTTATTTGCTTGAAGAATTTTCCTCTTTTTTTCTCTTTCTTATTTTAACATTCCATTCAATAATTATATGTAAATATCTTGTGCCCATGCAATGAATAGCCTTACATCTCCTTTAAATGGAAAAGGATAAATTTCACATTATTATATAATAACAACATTACACATCATATCAATAAACTTTAGGTCCAGTCAACTCCAGTTCACAGTCAACAGTCCAGAAAAAAAAATCTGAGAATTTTTTTCTATATATAAAATTTGACATTTACACAATACAAAAACTTTCAACATTAAAGGCAACATTTACATATTATGATACACTCAGATCAGCGTCTGGGCTCAAATCAAAGTCCATTCCTCAAATCAACATCCACTGACGTTATTATCTCAAATCACGGTCTGATTTAAGGGTATTCATGGTATTCTCAAATCGGCATCCTTTCCAAATTCTCAGATCTATACATGGTCGATTTATTGGTTAGAGTTAGGGGATACGTCAGTGACGTCTTTGTATGTCCATTTGAGAAAGTGAGAAACGGCCATAGTTTTGAGAATTGGACACCGATTTGAGAATTTGAAAAAAGGACATAGATCTGAGATACAGATGTCTGTGACGTAGAAATCGGACATGGATTCGAGGATTAGATGTCGATTAGAGGCTGGACATCAATCCGAGTCTTACATATTTTTCCTAAAATGTAATGAAGAAATAAAAGATATAATCAACCCACTTCCATGTGGGATGAGATTTAATGCACAAAATGAACCACAATTAAATTTCTTTATGACATCAACTTAAGACATTAAAAAAATACAACATAATAATTTCTCCATACTGCATATACTCTTTGCAATATTTGTAAAATATATAAATACATGTACACCAAAACATTCACAACAGAAAAACCTGACTAAAACAATATAAAGTATTCTTATGTTCCAATTATTTCTTTGTTATTTGATTACTGGTATTTAAAATTCAGGTATTATATATATCCCACTAAAAAAATTGTGGTCAGAGATCCTTGTAACTTGTTTAACAAGTCCTGAACTCATCATATTCATTTGGGACAGAGGGTCACCAAAGTTTACAAATTTCTAATTCTTACAATGGTGGGACTCAGATATGTCTTCTGGACTCATTAAGTTAAGATTGCTACACATATCCTTGGTGGTACTTCGTTTTATACCGTAACCGTTAAAAAAAATTTCGTCAGAAGATAATCATATCTTTAGTGAAAGTATATCGTGGAATTGCATCATTCACATACAATATCGTTTGCCTAGATATTTTTAGCATGAGAATTCTTCTCTAAAAGATACAAAATGATCTACAGGTCATAAACATTTCCAGTATGAGTTCTGTACTCCCACTCAAAAACTGACCAATCAGAACAATGTATTCTATATATACAGTGTTCTGATTGGATGATTTTGGGGCACAAGTACAAAATATGCACTTCAGACTTTTATTACCTGTTAGTCCTAGTCTATACAGAAACAATAAGGATTGATCTTTATGTGGTTAGGGTTATGGTGCTTAAGGCCACTTTCAGCAATATTTCAGCTATATTGTGGTGGTGAGTTCTACTGATGGATGAAACTGGAGTACCTGGAGAAAACCACAGACCTGCTGCAAGTCACTGATAAACTTTATCACATCATGTTATATCGAGTACACCTCGACTGAGCGGGATTCGAACTCACAACATTAATGGTGATAGGCACTAATTTTGATCTTTATAAAAACCCTGTTAATTCCAAATTATTCTGATGTCACCAATCATTGGTCGATGTGCTTTTAACGATCATCGATTCTGAAAATTTGACCGATTCTCATCACAACATTATGCATATAAAATGTACTTCTAAAGCAAATCGACTTAAATACAGCTTATTAATATAATCCATTCATTCCTAGCTTCTCGAGGATGTAAATGCGTTCTAAAATCGTTTTTAACATTACATAATGAAACATGATAAAAATATTACTTGGCCTTCATGCTCCAGATATTTTCAGCTTGACATGATATAAAGCTTACTAGCATTTTTTGCTAAACCAAACTCGTGCAGTAAATTTTCTTATTGATGACTTGTACATTTTCTCTTTGATCTTTATACATGATATCTATTATCAAACAAATAGCGTGATATTAACATAATACATTTTTGTATCACTGTTTTCTAATATGATGTTATAATGACATCACCTTACCAAATCCTCGATAAACATTACCATCATTGATATGTTTTGCTCAAAATGGACTTCTCATTACGTCTCAGATCTCTGGCTTCGTCAGCGACATGACATTCCTCATGAGAAATCCATTCTCGCAAAAAATAATTAACGATAGTATATACAGTCAAACCTGCCCATGCATGAGGTTACCTCTATTAAAAGGTCACATTTTTCTTGTCCTTTCAAAGAAAATTTCATATGAATTGAACATGTTTTAAGAGGTCACATGTCTTAAAAGGCCACTTTTTGTTTGTCCCAAAGGTGACCGTAAATATATTTAGAATTGTATATGATATTTGACACTAAATCTATATGTAGTAAGCCATTATATACTTATCTACAAGCAATAAAATGAAACACACAGAAATCTATTAAAATCTGCTTTTAAAGATAAATATCACTGTGGACATAGTAATACTAATACATGTCCCCGAGCTTATGGCAATGTATGGTGCACCGGTATATGTATTATATATTTTTACAATTATGAACAGTATATCGCCATCGATTTGGTCTTTTACAACTTTTCCGAACTTAGAGGTAATTCTTCGTTTTCTCGGTATAGGCAGTGTTTGAGAAAGACTCTGAAATCTTCAAGACAATTGCTAGTTTTATCAAATTTCTTGCAGAATTTCTTCAATCATTAAACTAATTTTTATAAAGTTCTTCAGGACAATTTGAGAAAAAGGTGGGCAAATGTCATAGGACTGGTGCCTAGCTGAATGACTGTATAGGTGTTTTTTTGTTCACCATTACTGCTTAAACTTTTTGTTTTACCCATAAATCACTAATAAGAATATGTTCAAACTGTACAATACTTTGCTGTGTTATAGATATCGCTTGATTTTCATAAAACAAAAAATTTTTGTTTTTGTCCCTCCCATGCCTCCACAGAATTTGTGCTGAATGTAAATAAAAATCGGGCAAGGATCTGAGTTTTAACAATGCTTGTCCTTAAATAGCAATAAAACTTTACAGAAGCAATGTTCACTAAATTCCATATGGGTTTGGTGGTCCTAGTGAAAACAATGTCAGTCCTCATTAAGTTTCTCATGCAAAATACCAATCTTATGTCAGTCCTCATTAATTTTCTAATCCAAAATAACAATCTTGTATCGGTCCTAAGCAAATTTTTGCTAGTCATGTCTGACATTACTGACAAATTTCGTGAACTCTGCAGTAGGCACTTAATATTATGGTTGACATGTTTTTTCGGCCTTATTTAACTAGAAAGAATTCCTTTGTTCTTTATGGTGCCAGTTTGATGTAAAACAAGAACATAAAGTCTACATTGACTGGATTTGTCATGAAATTAGCTAAAGATGAAATACAACACATGTCCAGTCTTCGCACTAACCCACTTGCCCAAAGCCCGGGACAATTTTAAAATTTTTTCCAAACTCTCTGAATTATCTCCCTTTGAATTCCATTTGTTAATAAACAATCACTTTCATTTCTATTTGACATTATACTTTCATTAGGCCACACCAAATTGATGTCTTGTTCGACGGAATCGCTGCTCTGATTTTTGCCGATTTCATTTTTTTTTTTTTTAAATCCGGAAAAAATCATTTCCGGTCCGGTACCTTTTGTATATTTTGTTATCGGTAAACATTTCCGGTTCGTTTTTTTCGATGTGAAGCCTTGTAATAAAATGTTTACATCCCGATTTCTTTTGATATCCCCTATAATGTAAGACTGTTGGTATCTTGTAATAAATCAAAAGGATCATTCATATAGGCAGATGCAATATCTTAATTCTCATAATCAGTGTAGTAACATGTACAGTACAATTATTTACGGAAAAGGAAGAAACAAAATTTTATCAAAGTACAGGAAATTCGGGGACAAAAACAGAATGGGGCACAAGAAGACAACACAGACCTCTACAAAAACTGGGTGAACTCGGGTACTTCAGAAATGTTAGCAGTTCCTGCTTCTTGAATTTCCTGGATTGCACTTTGGCAGAGATCAGGTACAATAGTACCACATATACTGTGTATGACATCCCCTGATCACTATACTGAGCATACTATCAATTAAAATTATTGACATTTACTGTTTATAGCAATGTACTGTCTACTGTATTAATCATAATTGTTATATTTATGTAACTGCCCCCTGTGGGACCATGATTAGATTAATAAATAGTTGATTTGATTTTTGTACAACACCCACCATGTTGTTCATACAGTGGTTTCCATTCAAAGTGTTTTAGCCAGGAGGATACACATTATAGTTTTGCACAATATTTTCAAGATATCATATATATATACTGGACACAACCAATGAAAACTAGTTCCTTTTGCGGGAAAAAAATTTCGCTTCATCATTTTCATAAAAAAAAAAAAAAAAAATTTGCTCGCCGCCTCACTATTTTTGTCTGGAAAATCCGAAGAACAAGAATTTTTTTTGGTGTGGCCTTAGTATAAATTATTTGATCTCTAACAGTCACCATGGAAGAATGCTTACTGTAGCCTAAGAAGCTTGGCAATACACTGAGTTAATATATGTAATTCATTTAACTAAAAGAAAAAAAAATCTTGGATCTGTGAAGACTGGCAATATATTTTATCACACCCATAAAATTTACAGCTCAATTTTGATTTAATACACAAGACCAATTATTCATAACTTACAAAATTAGGAGACTTCACTATAAACAGACTCAATTTTTTTTATAGCTTGTATATAATGAATGAAGGCACACTTTAATCAGAGTAAGCATTATATTTTAAGGCCAAAAAAAAATATGTGTGTTTACAGTCACCCGACTGACCCTATTTTTCAGCCGCCGACCCCAGCCTTTTTTATCGGCAATTATTCTACCCTAATTTTTGCTAGCGACCCTATCAATTTTTACACAGAATTCGGATAACCATTTTTGTTGTTTAATCAGCAGCAATGTTTTATTTATTCAACCACTAGCTTTTTGTCTAAATTGAGAGCATAAGGTAAAAAAAAACAAATGACAGCTTACCGGAAATTTCGAAAAGGAAATACCGGAATCGGATTCCGGAACCGGGAACGATTATTTCCGGTTTTGCCGATAGTACCAAAAAAAAAATAAAAAATTAATGCTGACCGACCGAGCCTAGATTTTTTTAACATGTGACCGTAAACACACATTTTTTTCTTTTTGGCCTTAGCTTACATCTTAAGCAATTAAAAAATTCTTATATCATTTGATATTTTAGTACTTCAATAATAATGCTATTTATTAGGAATGGTTAAATAAATTGCATTCCATGTTTTTTTTTAATAACTACGCGGTAACATCTTAATGAGATTTGATGCAGAAATACAACGATCTACAAATTATGAATTTACTTTTACAAAATAAAACGTTTTTAGACATGAAACAAGTAAATAAAATTCACAAAATATATCACATAAAAGGGTGGCAAAATGTCCTACAAAAATCACATCATTATAATTGACTGTCTGTCTCTTCCGTCGGAGAAATTCTTCCGTTTTCCATTGCGAGTTCACAGCTTCTGTGACGAACACGTCCACCTTTACATTTATTAGACAAGGCACAGTCTTCCTGACTCTTGCTCTTACATAGATTTTTATGGCTTACGTTAAACTGTGACAAAGGCAAGGCTGATGTTGAGACTGCTTTTCGTGCATTTTCCGACTCTTTTAATGAAGGTCTATCCGCCTCCACTTCCGGTAATGACGATGCGTTGGAATCTTGGAAGCGAGACTGGCACGGTGGAATTCCTGATTTCAGTTCAGAGCATCGTGACGTAAAACATTTACCGCCTGAGGCATCTGATGTTAGGGGCAGATAAGCCATGAATTTGTCCGAATCTTCACTTATGCTATGAGAGACAATATCATCACAGGTGTAATTTTGTAAACTGACCTGATCGGCGAAATGCACACTAGATTGTTCGCAAGATTTTTCATTAGCACTATTGTTGTGACGTTTGCACTTACGGCATTTTGTGGACTGCGATTTGCCGTCCTCGGGTCCCGACAGATAGGTACTACAACCAGACGTGGGTGAACTTTGACCCGATACCGTCTTCTGTTTGTCTTTAATGTGTGAGTAGATACTACCACTTTCTACACTGTTGTGTCTTCCTCTTGACGACGTTGACAACATGTCTACTTGGACCTCGTATGGAGACGTTGCTGTTATCGACGTATTATCTTTATCCCTGAAATTGTTGAATATTACGATGAAAATTATAAAAAAAAAAAAAAAAAAAACTGTCGGAACAGTTCTAAAATCCAATTAGAAAAACAGAAACAAGAGGCAAAATTGATACCCCTAACATTAAAATATTTGTTTTACTCGTGTGTATATTGGATCAAAGTCTTTATTATGTAGTTCTAGACTATTAATAGTATATTCTACTTCTACCAAATACTGACCACTTTCAGTAAGTTGAAGATTATGTCTGAGGTTGCACATTACAATTGAAAAAGGTTAAATAGAGGAGACAGCAGTCTTAAATGTTACAACTGAGCAACTCATAACTAAGTGCTGTGAAAGCCAATTCCAGACAGATATCATATGAGGGAAAATAATACTTGTCTGTGTTGAATCTTACAAGGATGGATAATGAAAGAAGAGCTTAAAGATACCAAAAGGGGTAATCAGAAAGACAAGGAACGTATGCGTTACCATTGTCTCAAGGGTGGCTTACGGCTTGCCTTTTAAGAAATAGCTACATTTTCTGGTCTTTTTTTCAGCGATTGATTCTGGTTAGAAAATAAAATATCTGAAAATCAATGAAAAATAGCTGAAATCACCTACACCCACTTTCAAAGGGTCCTTATTGGAACTCCGACCGTATCCTGCAACTTGCGGAATATTTTATAAGAGGAAAATCGATGAAATCAGTTAAATAACTGAGAAAAATCATCCCTGTCTTTTTTAGTCTCACAAGGAGGGATAAACATATGACATACTTATATCCTGCTATAGATCCAGCTAGGGCTTTAGTACTTGCATCATCACCAAACGAAACTGTTGCAGATTTCTCTCCGATGCTAAAATTAGCTGATTCACTACTAAAGCTGGCACGTTTGACCATTGTCACATTTGATGCTACATCTGCCTGGACCTCCAATCTTAAAATAAAACAAGAAAATTGTATTAGTAATGCTTGATGATATGGATGTGTAACTGTTGTCTCACGTCAAGTGAACAATTTTAGAGCTTTAACAAGTTATTGTTCTATCAGCTGATGATGATATCCGCTTTGTACTACACCAATATGAATTGTATTTTTTTTTCAGTGCTAGCTCACTGTAACAACAATCCAGGGCAGGGGTAAACGTGTCACTCCACTCTTGACACATTATCCTAATTTCAAATCAACCAGTCTTTGGGCTCACAAATTAGCGGAGAATCGGAAAATACCAATTTCATAGTCGATTCCAGCTCAAAATAGACTAATAGAGTAAAAATGCATGTCCGTTACTCGCGGCAGGTCATTGTTTTCTCCGAGTACTCCACGATACATTAGAATTTGTTTATTCTACAATACTGTATATGTGGAAATGTTTCGCCTAGGAAAAAGTTTTGCATTTAAAATGCACAACAATAACATCTCGCTAAACATTTTGAATCTATGTATTCAACTCAACACACAGGAACCTTTTCGCAAAATTAATTCCTCACCCAAATGATTTGTAAAATAATCATCACAGAATTGTTTTAAACTGTTAATCAAATTTCTAATTTAAGTAATGGTGGCCATCATGGGTGGATTGCAGAGCCATTGGGTACATTTTGAAAGGAGATCACCCAAGGACAAATCAAACCAATTTGGTTTAATTTGACCCAGTGCCACTTGAACACAAAGGCTCACATAACCTTTTCCCAGGTGATCTAAAAATTACCAAAAGTGACAAAACACACAAACTTTCAATCAATCAATCAATCAATCAATCAATTAATCTTACTTATGAGGATAATAGGATCCACCACATAAGCTTCCGTTTAAACTAAATCCACCGATAGCTCTATTACTAGCAGAGTCACGGTCGCTTATCTCGTCTCTTATGATTCCAACACGGTCCATGTGACTACCACTGGCACTCAGACTATTGGTCATTCCCAGTGAAGCATCTCCAATACTTGGTGCAATACTTGGGTTGGCAACATTGTGGCCGGTACCTACACTTTGTGAGTCTGAAGAAAAATAAGAAAAAATGTACAAAACATGTAAATGAAAAAAAATAAAAAAATAAAGAATTCAAAATTATTCTATACACTAAATAACATCAAAATAGCAAAGATTCCCAGATGTAGCATTTATTGCATTTATTGGCAGATGTATAGATTATGCTCAATTGCAGGCTCTGGACCCTTTCACACTCATCTTAGAATATGGGTAATTCTCATTGTTGAAGACCTTACAGTGACTGTGGAATGTAGAACAGCAATAAAAGTGATGTTCTTTACCTTTCTTAATCTATGTTCAATGTAATGTAGAATAGTCTCTCATGGCCATTTACATGAATATCATTTCTTACTAATTCCATATTTACTCTTGATATACAATTTGACATCAACATATCAAGCATTTTTTGTAAGCACTTAGTACATTTTTGTATATTGCCCCATTTTTGTATATTGCCCAAGTTAAGATATATTCCACGTTACACAAATGGTTTTTATCTAAGTTGACCAAATAACCATTTACATGTAAGCTGACAGTGGACCTTGACCCGCTGCATTGATAATCAAATCTACCCCATCAAATAACTGAATACCCTTATTAACTATGGCAACTAAATATTTACCTGGCCCAGCTGGTCCAACAGTTTCATTTTCTTCATCAAACTCAAATCTAACACCTCCCTTGTTTGTTGCTGTAACTCCGCACCCTCCACTACGACACAGTGAGATAGGTACAACACCATAGACATAGGCTAGTAAAATAGGTACACCAATCCCTACAAAACGTAAGATCATGTAATTAAGATTTACATTAAATAGATAAGACTACATTTACACAATATCTTTTTTCTGGCACTGATCCATAACACTTCGTAAAATTGGCCAACATAATTTTTTCAGTGTGAATTAGTTCAACTCTGTATGGAGTTATATGCCATATTTATTGTTTTCGTCCACATAGGGCAATTTAACTGGAAAAGGGTTTGGGGGGGAGAGTATGGGGACATCATCGCCGTGATCGTATGATAGTTGGATTTACAACTACCTATGCAATCAGTGCCCATCACCACTAACGTTGTGATTTCGAATCCCACCCAGGCGGGGTGTACTCGATACAACATTATGCATAGTTGCCAACCCCAACTTACCCAAATCCAGAACCAGGTCTTTGAAAATGCGGAAATTGCCATTATTTTGCGGAATCCATTAAAATCTTTCGTTTTATATACTATAAAACCAAAAACCGTTTACTTCCGGTTACGCTATTAATCCGGTTTCCAACAGTTCAGTCATGTAAACTTCACAAATATTGTACGGGCATACACAATAAGTCGATTTAAGTATAAGGAATCAATAAATGAACCATTATGTTCGACATGCTCCTACATTTTATTCAATCTTCTTTCAAGATCAACTTTATTTTAGTGAAAATTTCTTTTTTCAAATTGACGGGTCACATCCGGAATGGACACGGTAAAATCCGGAATGCGGAAACGGCCCCCATTTTCCGGAACCATTCCATCCAATCCGGAAAGGTTGGCAACTATGCATTATGTGATATAAAGTTTGTCAGTGACTTGTGACAGGACGGTGGTTTTCCCCTGGTACTCCTGTTTCCTCCACTAAGAAAACCGACTGCCTTGATATAACTGAAATATTGTTGAAAGTGGTGTTAAACACAATAAACCCTATATACCATACATTTGAAATTTCCACTGAAGTTTGTTTTTTGTTGACAAAGGGTAATTACACTGGAAAGGGCAAGTTGAAAAAATGGAACTGATTGAAAAGACTACCAATTCCAATTTCATGCAAAATATACTGATTCATATTTTTAACTGCAGACAGATAAACAGATCATCCTCAATTTTTTTTAAAATAAATTTCAAGTCAAGTCATAGACACTTTTGTGTTCAATGATTTAAGCAGAGAGGTGACTGCACATTTCTTGATATTGGTGAATTGTTGACCATCACTGTTTAAACTTCTGTTTCCCATAATTTCAATCATGTCGTCATAGGCATTTGCAATTCAATTGCAAAAATTTGGTAATACAGATGACAGCACTGATGATCTTGAATTAACCAAACTATTTGCATCAAAGATAAATATGGCATGAGAAAAAATATGTAAAAGTACAAACCAACGGCTAATCCAGCCACCACCGGTGCCACTAGGATTGAAGTAGCCACACCACCGGTTATAGCCAAGTTCCTCCTGTGTTTTGAGCTCAGTTTATATTTGGAATGAATCTGAAAGCAGATTTTTTTTTTTATTAATGAACATGTGCCATGAAACAATTTATGTAAGATTTATACACAACTCATTAAACTAGACATTTAATTAATTTCTGTCCCACTCTCCCTATTATCAAAAGCACTATTATTCTATTATTGTCTACTACGTATACTGAGGGAACTGTTCTCATATAGTGTTGTCTGGTGAGGTATAGTGCCTGAGTCAACGGCGAGGGCACTATACCTCACCAGACAACACTATAGGAAAACTGTTCTCGAGGGAGAAGACAATAATATATTTAGTACACAACATCACATTCAAGACATAAAAGAAAAAACACACTAAAATTCAATCTAATAATAATAAAATTACAATGTAACATTATTTGCATTGCCAAACCTGGCCATGTTGACAGGAGACTACAGTGCGAGTCTATTTTAAGGGAGATAAATCTTGTATATAAAAATTATGCGTGAAAAGCTATGCCACAGGTATAGTCTCCACGGGAAATCGTTTGAAACTGGTATAGTTCCCGTCGCTAGGTATAGTCACCCGTTGTCAAGTGTACTGTTCAAAAATAGTACACACTGATTATACAATCAAAATACAGCGTTTTCATATGTTAGGTACTAAATTGTATATATGCAAGTCTGTCTTTGGAGTTTTGTCATATATTCTTAGAGTTAGAGGTTATATATCTCTGCTAATTTTACCTTTATGGACTTAGTCTTTAAATGCCTATTGTCGCAATTCTGACTACATTTTCATATTAAGCTCCACAAATTATTATTGATCAAATAGCTTACCACCACTGCACTGTCTAAAACTTTTTTTTTCAAAACCATTCAATGACCCAGCGGTAACTAAGTGCTGAGGAAGGTTGTTTCATATTTCAGCCAATCAATAATTGTTATTCATGTTAAGCTAAGTGGTGACAAAAATTCACATGGCCTTTGGTCGAGTGAGCTAGAAATGGTGGTAGAGAATAAAATTTTAAAGAAAAAATATCCTTGCAATTATTTTATTTTTTATTTTCAACTATTTTTTTTTATTCATAATTGTCCAATCTTACCTTGCGACCAACCCACACTGGTATACCAATTATCATTGCGGGAACCGCTATCCCAGCAATGAGTGTAATTCCCACCGGTGCTCCGACTAACGTTCCTAACTGCCACAATATCTTCTTTTTTCTACTCCATGGCTTCTTACCCCAAAATGTACAACCTGATGGACTGAAAACAAACAGGAAATAATGATTTTATATTACATTATGCATAAATTCAATATTTGTAAAGAAAAACAATATTTTTAACTTCTGTAGATACAAATATGGCAGAACTTCTCTATATGATATCGTACATATGAATACTGGTTGGCAAGTTCACTGGATATTCATTCTGCTGAAAGCTTAAAATTGCTGTAAATCCGTTCAGATCACCCCTTTGTTTAACCAAAATATCTGAGATCCAGCTTGACCAGTGCAGAAAAGATTCCCTCTTTCAGGAATCTGTATTTATTGATACATGTAGTGTGAAAAATAGTCAATTTTGTATTTCTGAAGACTAGAATGAAAATTGATTTTCAAATACTGATACATGTATGATGGATAAATTTTAAGTGACCGCATCTATGCAAGTTTGACAGTAATGTTATTCATTGCTCTGTCCACTATAGTTTGGATTGCCTTATTTGTATTTACAGGGGCCCGGGTGGCTCAATGAGATAGGTCATTGGATCTAACAGCTCATTCAAGCCTATCACCAATATGGGGTGGGTTCGTGCCCGGCTTTGTAAATTACAAAAAAGGTGCACTTGACTCGCAGCCGCAAGTGATAAAGTTTACCAGTTGCTTGCCCATGGTCGGTGGTTCTCTCCGGGTACTCCGGCTTCCTCCACCACTAAAACTGGTCGCCATGATATAGCTGAAATATTGTTGAAAGTGGCGTTAAAACATCAAAAATCAAAATCAAATCATGTATTTATAGTTTTAATAATACATTTAAGATCGGTCAATCCCTGGCTGTACCAAGCCAGGAAAGTCAGCTCTCATGTATATGTGTGTTAGGGGTATTGATTTTGACTACAATTTTTATGATTGGATTTTGGAACTACAGATATTCCAACAGTGCAGCATTTTTCTATTTCCATTTTATATAAATACAAAAAATAATTCTGTACAAACCTTAAATAGTGAAGATCAGATATCTCCTTCATACACAACCAACAAAATTCTGCTCCACACACCGGGCATGCCATATGGTTACATGAACCATCATTCATCTTCATAATAAATGCTCCACATCTTGGACATGGCTTTATATCATCTTCTATAAGATACAGTGCAATAAATTATCATTCATTGAAACAATTACGGTAATAAAAACGTAGATATCAAATTTAGTACATACGATGTGTTTCTGGAACGACCTTCATCAGGTACGCTTAAAATCAAAAGATTGGAAGGCTAAATAATTAAGTTAGTTAAGATACTTCCAGGCTAATTTATGCCACAACAAATAAAGGACTTTGGTACAACCGCAGCAAGTCGACAAGGGGTACCTCCTGCATCTGTTTTACTGCAATCAACTTGAAAATTGAAATCAACATTATGTTTGATCTCTATTAGTATTAACGACAATGGCATCTGTCAAATACAATACAATATAACATACATTTTATCTTCTTAGCTAGTAGTCAGTTAACTATGATCATTCACTGTCCCTGGTCTGCTATTGCACTCTTAATATTTATCTTGTAATTAAATTTTGTGATAGTATATGTGGTCTTTTTGAGAACGAAGGAATGTGTGCAACTTTTTTATGGCTTACACATGTATCTATATTGTCACTAATGATCCAATTATCAGACAGGGAGGGTTGGGATTCCTTTACCTGGTTAAACCCTGCCACATTTTTGTGCCTATCTCAAGCCAGGACCTGGATTTTCAATATATTTTCAGTATGTGATCTTTTTTGCATTCAATGGTTTAAGAGTAGTTGATATTGATGGCATGTATCCAAATGATAATGTTAGCATTACACTATACTAACACGCTTAATTGGATCTTTACTGTGCTAGCCTCATGGAAACACCAGTCTGTTATTGGAAGACATGTCGCTCCAGTCGGACACATTATTCTGATTATGAGCCAACCTGTCTTTGCTCTGACTTCTTAGAAACCGTGTGTTTAGCAGAGAAGCAGCAAATACCAATTTCATAGCCTTTGGTTTGACTTGACAGTGGTTCTAACCACCATCTACCCATGGCGAGCACGCTTAAACCATTATACTACTGATGCAGTCATGTACATATATGTATGTAAATATGTAACATTACATACTTTGGGAATCATTGTCATGACTATAACTAACTGACGGAGATCTCATATTAGAGGCGGCCCTCTCAGCTCTGGCAGCATCACATGTTTTGTTTGGATGCCAGTACTGTTTACAATGGTAACAGAAATCTGTATCACAGCCAGACCTCTCACATCTGATCTTTGGACATCCAGCACACTCCTTAGCAATGACTGCATATCTATAAATAAACAAAATGTACATGTATACATTACATTTGTGTACCAGAATAAATAATGAAAATTCTAATGCAATTATAATGTAACACGTATTTTCATTGGCTATCACGAGCTGTCAAATCTGCAGTTGACAGGCCTGAAGGAATGCTATATTCCTACGCCGAATGCACTTGTTTGTAAACAATATGGCTGACCCAGATATTTCCAACTATAAATTTGACGCTGACGACCTACTTAGGAGATAACTGTTATTGTATTTGAAAATTTCACGTCATCAATTGGAGATTTGATGGTCGCAAATCGAGTTTAATGTCCATTCTAATGCAATAATGAGTATAAAAATGTATTCTTTCATATCCCTGGGTCTAAAAAGCACAAAAATTATAATTCCGGGAAATATTGTATAACGACCTTGGCACATAAACAATGTGACGTCATATGAAGACTTCCAGTTTAACATGTAAAGATCAAGACGTTATTTGGCTTCGTGTACGCTTCAATTTAGATAGAATCTAACTAAAATAAGTTTTCATGGTAGGCATTTTAATTATTTTTGTGTATTGTTGTACATACATGTATGACATGTAGGATATTGGATAATCATGTTTTAAAAAGTATTAAAATGGGGAGAATTATAGAGAGTGTGACTCGAGTGACACAACAAAAAACACAAAGATGAATACAAGGATTAATATTATGAGGCTAAAAAATGTGAAAGTTGTTTCCAAAAAAAAGTAGGCAGAAGAAATTAAAATATGTGACTGATCAAATTTTTTAATTCTGTTATAAATATTAAAATTTTGAACATTTTTTTTTCTTTTATACATGTACTAGCTAGTATACAATGATACATGTAAGTGAGGTCAAGTTGTGAGTGTGTTTTTTTGTGTGGCTTTTTTCTTTCTTTTTGGGGGGGGGGAGGGGAGGGTGTTCAACTGGACCACATGTCCATCATGACATAGCTTTTCTGAGTTAATTTCATAAACTGTTAATTATAAGCCTTTTAACATAATACATTGTGTCCAAAAATCAGTACAATTTGGCCATTAGCTTATGGAATCTCAGAATTGTATCAATTAATTCTGATGTTAACAATGTCTATATACATGTATAGTGTTTTTTCTATTCCTATTAGCATCATGATTAGTGAGAAATGTACATGTTTGTGGTCAGGTGTTTCCCTAGTATATATTCAAACATGATGTCAAACAGGATGTAAAAATCCAATTTTTTTTTATTTTAAATACATGTAGGATGATTCATATTATATGCATGTAATTTACAAAATTTTAGAATTTATTTATTAAAGGAGTGCATGTACTAATGTACATTTTATTTTATTTCGATCTACAGCATATATATAGTCAAACCTGCCCATGTGGTCACCTCTATTCAGTCAACTGTATTAATAGGTCACTTTTTAATTGTCTTGTCACTGAAAATTTCATATGTATTGAACCTCTTTAAAGAGGTCACCTGTCTTAAAAGACCACCTTTTTCTTTGTCCCAAAGGTGACCTCTAATACAGGTTTGAATGTATAGGGTACATGTATTTCTAAAAATGTGATTGTTTACTGTGCATTTTAACTTGATTAAATTAAATCTTATTGATAACATGTTGAAACCAATGACATGTAAATGGCAGTCAATAGCCTGTTCATGACAGGATTTGTTATCTAAATAAATATTTAATTACTGATCTCACATGTACAGGTGTCTATAATTAGTAGAACTGACCAAGAAGAAATATGATGGATTTAATGTCAACACTCACCACCTTAATTATTGTATCTGTATTTCTGATGACTGATAATTTTCATGGGATCAACTTAGTACATTTCAAACATTTTCATGTATTGGATTTAGTTTATATACAATGTATTTAGAATCAGAATGTTCATTCTACATATGACATACAAAAATGTACATGCAGCATAATGTAGTATTTGTTTTAATTATTTTCACTTACTTGCTCGAAAGTCAAATTTAGAGGGGAAAAAAAATTTATTCAAACAAATTCTTTTATAATTTTCACTTGGTTAACTAAGTGGGTTAACGCAAAGACTGTAATTAAAACATTTGTTTTTAATTTTCAGTAAATTTTTTAATTTTACAATATGAACATTGGATAAGGTTAATACAAAATTATTGATTGGGACAGGCACAACAATGTGGCAGGCTTAAACCAGCTTATGGGATCCCAAATAAGTCTCTATCGTGTCTATGCTGCATAGTAGACTGGGTACTGGTGATGGTTCCAGGGCTAAACCCAGTCTCAGTAGCCCAACACTTCGCCAGGTGGTAGCTATAGATAGGGGATAACCTAGGCCTCTTGATGGAAGTTTTCAGGTTATATATAATCAGGAGAGCAAGACTCAATCATAGTTGAAGCTATGTTTGTAGAATGTGTCACATTGTGTGTGCTACATGTATGTACATACATAATACATTGTATGCTCCTTGATGGTTAGAGACTTTGTTGCAGTATATTAAGAAAAAAGAGTAGGCACAATATGCACATTTCAATTTTTTTACTTATAACAGCCACTATAAAAGGCTGTTTTCCCTATCCAACTCTTCATACTTTTCCAGTGGTAGTCAGTCGAAAGTCATTGCCCTAGTTATCTCCCATTTCTCCATCTTTTAAGAATAATTTTTTTATGTATAGTTTGTTGAACTTGTTCATGGTACAAATTTGCATGATGAAACTATTAGCTGCTAGACTTTTTAAAGTTAAAGGAATGCATTTTTCCCCATTCAAGGCCGAGAAGAGCGAATTTGATAATTATGATGATAAACACAAAACTGTACCACCATCATATGACTCTGACAAGTTGGTCATGTTTGCTTTGTCCACTAAACATGCTTAATGTACACAAATAACTGTTCTAGATAAAAGACAAAAATGATGTTACTGAATACTGGTACTTGTACATATATCACATATGTCCAGACAAATTTCTCAGTGAAATTAAAATTTAAAGAGAAAATAATCAAATACAATGTACTTTAATGAATGGTAAAGACCCACCTTATTGGTTTCTTTAAGATCACAATAACATGATAGCTGATTATTTCAGAAATGCCTAAATAATTTTTTTTTGTACATGCATAAATATTAATAGACAAAATTCTGTAAAATTCCTAAGAAGATAAAACTAGAGAGGCTCAGTGGGCTGAGCCTGTGTCGCTCACCTTTCATTCTGCTTTGAGGAAGCTTAATACAGAACTTTCCATACATGTAGATGCTTCCTACCAAGTTTAGGTTCATATGGCTAAGCAGTTTCAAATGAGAAGATTTTTTTAGAAATAGACCAATCTGAAACAAGAATTGCATGTGGTGGCCATGTTTGCTAACCGATTGGAACGAAATGAGCAATCTTCAAAGGACATTCCATAGATGCTTCCTACCAAGTTTCGGTGGTAGCCATATCTGTTAATCGATCGGGACGAAATGAGCAATATTCACAGAGGACATATTCCATAGATGATTCCTACCAAGTTTCGGTGGTAGCCATGTTTATTAACCGATCGGGACGAAATGAACAATTTTCATAGAGGACATTACATAGATGCCTCTTACCAAGTTTCGGTTCATTTGGCCAAGCGGTTTTCAGAGAAGATTTTTTAAAATCGGCCAATCACTGTAATCAGAAACAAGAATTTCCTGTGGCAACCATGTTTGGTAATGGATCATAACAAAATGTGCACTCTTTAGAGAGGACCTTCCATAGATGCTTCCTACCAAGTTTCAGTTCATTTGGCTGAAGGTTTTCAGCTCGGAGAAGATTAAAATGTGAAAAGTAAACGGATGACAGACGACGGACACCAAGTGATGGCAAAAGCTCATATTGCCTTTTGAAAGGTTTGCTAAAAAGAATATTAAAATGTGAATACCTACTTGTAATGTACAGAATAAACATGTTACACTATATCAGCATTAATTAATTTCTAAGGGAGATAATGGCAAGAGTTATCTTTCTTTTAACAGAGGAGAAGATTTTTTAGAAATCAACTTATCAGAAACAAGATCTGCCTGTGGCAGCCATGTTTGTTAACCGATCGGGACAAAATAAGCATTCTTTATAGAGGATCTTCCATAGAATAGATGCTTCCTACCAAGTTTTGGTTCATTTGGCCAAGCGGTTTCAGAGAAGATTTTTAAAAATCGGCTAATCAGAAACAAGAATACGGTTGTTTCGAATCATGTCAATTCCGACCACGTTCCGTCTTTTTCGTGTCTTGACGTCTGAACAAATCGGCAGGCGACTTCCAGTGTTTATGCTATTACTGTGACAACGTCAGCATATCATAGTCGTAGATGCGGTAGATTATAAGTAATTGTAATATGGAGACGCCAAGGAAACCGCTGAATAAATACTGGTGTTCGGTACCCCACTATCTGTCTTATATAAGAAATATATACATAAAGGCAGATCGTTTTCCTTTGATGATGCTGACAGCCTCAAATAAAGAAAGAAAACAAATTTAATTTTAAAGAAGTATTTGCCTCTGCATTGAAGTCTTTGATACAAATAAAATAATTTGATTGATATCTGTCTTTTATAGAAAATGTTAAGATTTTTTTAGCTTGAGGATCAAATGTTAAAACGGCACATATCGACTGGATTTTTTGTTGTGTACATTGACACCGGAAGTTCAGTGCCAGCAGTTCCATCGAAATCACGTGATCTGGTGGACGAAAATAACAAAATTTTGACGGAATGGAAATGATTCGAAACAACCGTATTGCCTGTGGCGGCCATGTTTGTTAATAGATCGGGACAAAATGTGCAATCTTTAGAGAGGACCTTCTATATCTATGCTTCCTACCAAGTTTCAGTTCATTTGGGGTTTCAGAGGAGAAGATTAAAATGTGAAAAGTTAACGGACGACGGACGCCAAGTGATGGCAAAACCGCACATTGCCTTTGGCAAGGTGAGCTAGTCAGTACAGTAAATACAATGCATCAAACCATTGACGATGGACAATGCACATGTCACCTTTGTTATTGAATGAAACTAAATTTTCTTTAAACCAAAATAGATTACTTTTCAAGAAAATCACTTTCAAAATACTTAAAGGATACGATAGATTTCAAGAAACACAGTATCATCATTTTCATAAATGGCATGTGGCAAAAATATGCGGGCGACTTGAACTTTGCTTTTTGGCCAACAAGAAAGCAAAGTCAACATTCACATGGCGACTTCACTTCTTTGCCCGAATCACCCTCTAATGTGATCCCTGTTACACCACAATGACGTTCTCACTCTGTACATTTGTTTTATACATGTACATTGTATTTATCAATTTTATTATGTAATATTTAGTAAATTTTATAATGTAATATTTAGTATTATAGTGAACAGGTGAGATTTTGTTATAGACACATATATGACTCACTGCAAAATGACTTCAGCTATAAACTGCATGATTATTTGTATATATCATATATGTTTGTTGTTTATTCTGTCCATCGTGTTGGGAGAGGATTTATATAGGCTAAGCCTGATATCCAATCCCATTGAATATTGACTTATTCAATAAAATATTTTGAATTAAATTGAAATGATATATACATTTATAGTTAATATGGTTTAATAATTAATTGTCTCGTTTATTTAAATATTTTGTTATTTTATCAAAAATCTAATAAAAATGTATGTTTAAGTTATTTACTTTGATTTATCGTGTTTATCATTAAATTTTTTTTACAGGGGTTCCAGTTAAATTTTTAATTAATTTTTTTCTTCTAATATTTCAAATTTTACACCTCGATCATTTTGTTTATTACTATTTTCACACTTTTCCAGATTTTATCACACTAGCCATGCTAGTTAACACCACTGACTGCCTAAGTGACCAGGAGTGATAATTACCTTTACAGATAGCTACCGGTACATCATATTACTACCACACGGCACATGTGTAAGCATACTTTTATTCCGGTGTGTAGAATTTCCGGTTAGGGTTAGATTTAGCATGGAAAATATAACATTACCTAGTGCAATAATTCCTCTGGAAATTATACACTAGTGTAACTTGTCCTCTGGAAATAATACACTGGTGGAAAGAACACACTGTTGCACATGGATCGTAATGGTTGATTTAAGACAATAGAATTCACTATGCTAATTACTAGTATATAATTTATGCTTCATATTTATCTGAAGTTGAATTTTCTTTCCTTTTTTTTAACTAAAATTTCCAAAAGTGTCTTATAATATGTACAGACATGTCGGACAGTCCAGTACATTTATATGTAACTGTGGGGCCATATGTCCATATGATTTCAGTTGTATCGTGGCTGTCAGTTTAATATTGGTGGAGGAAACCAGAGTACCTGGAGAAAACCACCGCCCTGTCGCAAGTCACTGATAAACTTTATCACACAAGGTTGTATCGAGTACAACTCGCCATGAACGGGGTTCGAACTCACAACTTTAGTGCCTGTGGCGATAGGCACTGATTGCATATGTAGTTGTAGAATCCAACTACCATACAATCACAGCATTAACTACATTGTCGAATGACACGGACCAATGCAATCTTTACTGATAATAATTATAACACAAATAAATACAAAGCCATCCAATAACCTGTTCTGAAATCCATCGGCAGGGATTGTGTACTCTTACGTATACACTTGCTAACAAAAGGTTTCCACAGAAAAAATACACAAACATGTACAAATGATGGTGTTTCGGCCGACAAAACACTTGGTTTGGCAACTTTTTAAACCTTACCCAGGGTTTGACATACGTCGTACGTAAGTTGTTAGATTTTTATTCAGTGCTTACCTGTGGTTTCCTCAGTAAAAAGCATAACAAATTAAAGTACATGACCAGGTACAACTTTAAAATCTTGAATAAAATACAAGGTAACACAGTGAACTTTACTACTTATATTACTTCTAAACAACTAAAGTAGTTGGCTTAAGCTAAACCTTGTACAGTCAAACCTGCCCATGCGGTCAACTGCATTGAAAGGTCACCTTATATTTCACATGAACTGAACCTCTTTTAAGGGGTCACCTGTCTTATAAGGCCACTTTTTCTTTGTCCCTAAGGTGACCTCTTAGGTTTGACTGTGTGGTATTACCAAATGAAATATATAAATAATTACCCACAATCTGGCGCAGGACACCATCTTGCATCAGGATCTGCTACAAGTACACGACGGACCATAAAATCTTCATATTTCTTCATCAAAATGTCATTCTGAAGTATCATCTGAATATCGTTGGGGTGATATTTTTCTGTGCATTCTGGACAGGAAATGTTAATTCTACTTTCAGTAATTTCTATCTGTAAGTAGGTCTGTAGACATGTGATACACGATCTGTGGTGACAAGTCATGATGTCGGGGAAATCTTCCGGAGGTCGCGTGTTCAAGCAGAGAGGACATTCTCTGCTTGTCAAACTTTCCTTTTTATGTGAAAGTTGCTGGGGGTCGATACTTGCCGATTGTCTTGGTAATATTTCACGGTCAGGCGGAGCAAGAACACTTGCATCCGACCTGCCTGAATCAGAATCTAAACTAACATGTGACCTAGTTCTACGATTTGCTGTGGTCCCTTGAGTAACATAAAATAGTCTCCTGAGTGAAAATCTATTTTTCCGTCTTTCAGATCCCCTTGAATTGCCTGATGACACGGATGTCACTTCAGAATCTCGTTTTCTCATTTTGGAATGTCAGTTATTAGAGATTGTTCTGTAAATTATGATTGTATCACATCTACTCCAAACAAACTTGTTCATGTTCTGATGTTGCTGTCCATATCCTTAAAATACAAAAAAAATTAATAATTATCTGTTTGACTCATGTTAAACATGACATTAAATTAAAGTTCACATCAAAGGTCAAAATCAAACCCCCCAAAGTTTCACTGTCACTGTGAAGTAGACTGATGCAGTCTGTGGAAATTTCTATGAAATTCTAACAAAGGTCGACAATTCACATCAATAAAATAAACAAAATGGCAACTCCCATTGGCTAATGAAATGATTCACTAAAATTAAATAGGTCAGAGTTTAAAGACCTAGAAGAGTTTATATTGCAGGTCAAACATGTACATTGCATGTTATGTAAATCTTCTGTTGCATCATCAACAGACATTGGTGTAAGAGAACATCCACTAATTGGACCTCTGTGGTCTGATGTGAATTATAGTGACATGTTGTTATAAAATCTCCCATCAGCTTGCTCACGCATCGACAAAGAAAAGGCATCGAGCAAGTGAACTTATGATGGGGCTTAACTCTAATTTTAAATTAGATTGCACAGATTCCAAAGTTAAACAATGTTCTGTACTGGCGAGCATCTTGGATTTTGTTGCACGGAGTCCAAATTTAAACAATGTTCTGTATTGGCGAGCATCTTGGATTTTGTTGCACATGTAGTCCAAAGTTAAACAATGTTCTGTATTGATGAGCATCTTGGATTTTGTTGCACAGAGTCCAAAGTTAAACAAATTACAATGTTGTGTATTTGGTGAGCATCATGGATTTTGAATTTCAAGACACACATTAAAAATTGTATATAGCCTAAAGGACAACAAAAGTCTACACAACTGTTTATGTTTTTTCATTTTACAAATTGTATGTACATTTGTATCTTATTATTTAACACAAAAACATAAGACACTTACATCAAAAAATAATAATGTGTGTTTCAGGTTTTATGTTAAAAAAAAATAGGATAGGTTTGTTTGATGGGAATAATAAAAATGGGAGTTAGGGTTATGGTTTTAACGCCACTTTCAACAACATTTCAGTTATTTTGTGGTGGTCAGAATTATTGGCGGAGGACACCAGTGCACCCAGAGAAAACCACCAATCTACCACAAGTCACTGACAAACTTCAGCACATAATGTTGTATCAAGTACACCTCGCCTGAGCGGATTCGAACTCATAACGTTAGTGGTGATAGGCACTGATTGCATAGGTAGTTATAAATCCAACTACCACACGATCACCACCACGACGGCCCCTACTGATTTGGGACTCACCCTTATGTATAAAAAATACACTAGTGGGATTCAAAATCCTTTGCTTAAGGGACTCATCAAAATTTGATCCCACAAGGAATGTCTGATATATATACTTTCCAGGCAGTGCCAATTGCCAAACAAAACAGCATGTATAAATAAAATAATAATCATTGATTCACACATTTCGATGCCCAACAATGACATTCTAAACAGGAAATAACTGA
Source organism: Gigantidas platifrons (assembly GCA_002080005.1). Taxonomy (NCBI): domain Eukaryota; kingdom Metazoa; phylum Mollusca; class Bivalvia; order Mytilida; family Modiolidae; genus Gigantidas; species Gigantidas platifrons. The sequence continues at coordinate 46,210 of MJUT01061076.1, forward strand.
TGCTGTGTTAATATCAAGTCAGAGAAAGCATTTTTCTGTTACAGAAATTGCAGAAGTTTTGGGGTGCATTATATTTTTCATCAATAAAAACGTTAGGGTCAGTAGGAAAACTTGAAACACATAATATATTTTTTTTTCTTTTGGTCATCACTATCTGTAATACTGTATTTACTTCCAAATGACTGATCTAACAGTTTCTGCAACAAACATGTTATGAAAATAAATTATTGGTCAACTATCTGAGACCATCATGGCATGCATGGATATAAACATGGAATTGTGTAGAAAAACAAGGTTGTCATAATTATTAAATATTAAATTAGATCATTGAAAAAATAAAACTTAAATGAATAAACTACTTTTTTTTTAAATATTAAAACATAATTAGTTTTTATTTCAAAGTTGTAAAGTAAATAAAAGCTGAAAGCTTGATTTTACTTCACTCTTATAATGATTTTTTAATTTCATTTAAAATAAAGATTTAAAAAATGTATTTTAGGAAGATAATGGCTGATTAAAATTGTTATGTCATGTGGTAAATCTCAGTTGTAATATATACACCAAACAGGATGTATTTAATAATTACTCATTATACAGGAAGAGCACCCACTGTGAGATCATGCCATTCAATGAAAATAACATTACAACCTGACCCTATTGTTACATAATAATATGTAATGAATTAGTTTGTTTTACTGTTGTACAAATTAGATAAGAAATTAATATTTATAGAAGTCATTTATATATTTAACACATTAAGTCTCATTTCATAAATTTATTTAGCCTAACTTGGGTCAGTTATCAATTCTATTCAAAAGACAAAAATAGTTTTTAAAAATATGTCTAATAAATATTTATCTAAATAATGATAATGGATTAGATATTGTGATGGGTATTTCTTTATAAATTGTATTAAAAAATCATTTTAATTTATGAATTAAAACTTTCTGTTTACATATTTATTTTCATTTTTCAATAAAATTTCTTTATTATTTCAACCCATTTTCCTTGCATATCCAAATTTATGCAATCTTATGTTGACAGCAAGTTATATGTGTAGATCCTATATTTACTCTTATTATCCACAATCAATTCCAGAAAAAGAGATGAAATAATAAAGAAATTTTTTATTGAAAATAAATAAGTACTAAGAAAGTTAAAAAAAAAATTCTGTGCCACAGTGCCTGTGCTAAAAATAATTAAAAAAAAAAATCTTAAATTTTATTGTCCAACATACGTTTTAAATGTGTATATATTTGTGACATTTTATTTGTTATAACATTATTTAACCCGACTTTTTGTCCTATAAAATTGTGACTGTATGTACGTTTACCCAAATTAATACAAATTAATACCAAGTCTACTGACTACTATTATTAAGGAAAGTCTTTTTTGTAATATATTTCTGAATATAATAGGACAAATTGAGTAACAATTTCTCATTTATTTTAGGTATATTCACCAGAGAAAGCTACAGCCCAGACGGCCAGAGCAATCTACACACATCATCCTCAAAGCTGATATCACACCATCCATAAAGTGTTGTTAAAAGTTGTTTTTATTATTATTTCACTTATTGAGTGACTTAAGAGTATTTTATTGTGTTTTTTTATATTATTGATATGATGTAAATATATGATGTGCTGAGAAATAAACCTTCAATGAAGAAAAACTATATCTTTCGTTTTTACTTAAAATCAAGGATGAACATTGTGAAGTAAAATTTTATGCCATCAGTGTTTATCATCACTAACGTGAGTCCAGGTCATAACAAGGTGCAATCTGCACAAGATTATTATGATAAAAGTTTGTCAGTGACTTGCGACAGATCTGTGGTGATCTCTGGGTACTCCTGTTTCCTCCACCGAAAAAAACTGACTACCAGGATAGAGCTGAAATATTATTGAAAGTGAAAATCACACAAAAGATGGTGATCAATTGGTCACTGTTACAAAAAAGAAAATTGAAATTTTTTTAATTGACCATACAATATTATGTGACAAAGTTTGTCAGGTCAATGGTTTTCTCAAGGTACTTGACTACAACTGAGTGCCACAACATAACTGATGATGACTGATGATTTTTAGTGTTTAATGCCACTTTCAGCAATATTTCGGCTATATCATGGCAACCGGTTTTAGTGATGGAAGGAGCCAGAGAACCACCGACCATGGGCAAGCAACTGGTAAACTTTAGCACTTGTGGCTACAATTTACAAAGCTGGGCGCGAACCCACGCCATATATTGGTGATAGGCTTGTATGAGTTGTTACTGTTAGGTAATCCAACTACCTAGCTCATTGAGCCACGCGGGTCCTGTAACTGAACTATTGTTGATAGTGGCATTAAACACTATAACCCTAAATATACCACTGTTCTGTTGTGTATCGAGATTGTCCTAAAAAAAAATTTTAATATTTCATTCAACATGATGGGTACAAAAAAATGTACCTTATAAATTGGTACAACAAACATGATGAAAGTAAATTACTAGCATACCGGTACATTTGATTTATTACATACTATTACAGAAGAATATATGAATAATGCAAGCAATTTGAAAAGAGTGGTACAAATGTATACATTGTCGTTTCTGAAGTCAAAGTCCTCACCAAGATTACTGAGGGACGCACACACTTGCAGTATGGAACATAACTCAACATCACGTCCGATTTTCTCGTAACCACTTCACTTCAAATGCACCATAGTTGTACCAAATCATATTTTTATTGCTTTTAATTATCAAATATATAAATTGCTAGTTTTAAACTTTTATCTGATATAAATTTGTACACGAAATAATAATTTTTAGGGGTTTTCTAATTAAATGAAAAACATGAAAAATCAGGTTTTTTTTTTTTTTAAAGAAAAAGTCTACTCCGACAAAAAAAAAATGTTATCAGTGAATGCTCATCTGTTTTCGTCTTTCGGAAATGATAACTTTATTAACATTATATTATGGTAAGAACCAACTGCACAACATGTATGTTTTAGGCATGCTGTAGTGTTGGTGATTTTTTTTTCAACGTAATTTAAAATTTATCGGGTACTCGATGTTGTATTAACCTAATCAAAATGGCAAATGTTTCACCTCGGTAACGACAAGGGAGATAATTCGTTGACCGAAATACCCGGAAAAGAGAATACATGTATGTCAGCAATTTGGGATGCTACGTGTAAACATAGCAAATTCATGCCTGTTGTTGAAACTGATAGAACAATCATAGGTAAGTAGGAGTAAACATTAATGGAGAGTGATGACCATGTTTTCCTGTTTTAAAATGATAAATTGAAAAGCAAAAACAGTTGTCCAATATACAAATGTAAATTATATTATAATGTTACTAGTCTTTATGACTTTATCTTATGTAAATTATGATAGAAAATATAAAAATGGACAAGTTAATATACTGTACATGTTGGAAAATAGGACAGGCACTAGTTTCTATCATTACAAATGTCGACTATCGACGTCTTGGCTTTGGTATGACATGTATTGGCGACCTTCGGAATTCCCATTGGATATTGAATCATAATTGATAATAAACAAGCACCTGTGGAAAATCCAGACAGTTATCTACTTTACCTTTCAAAGCGATCTATAGCTACAAACTAAATATGTTCTAACATAAACACTGGATCTTGGAGTCAAGAGCTACATTGTTTTTCTTACCATTTTCTTACCAGATTTTATAAAACAAGCAACGGGTACTTTGTTTTGAATTTTCTCATTTTGACAGGAAAGATGGCAACTCCCGCCGGAAGTGACATCATGTCAAATATATCAATTATTTTATTTTTCGCAATTTATTATGTTTGAACATATCACTAGCGTTAGTACATATATTTTTTATTATTTTCATCATCTTAGATTATCAACATATTTTGTATTTATTAAATATAAAGTATGTATTTCCCTTCATTAATCCTGTGTCACGTGATTTAAAAATGGCGTCACCCATAGCAGTCATTAAATACGTGTAATATTTTTTCTGTGTGACCTTCTGTGCTTACAATTTTCTAACATCCCTTAAGAGAATTGGGTATGGATGTTAACATTTCAAATTACGATTAAATGTTAAAAAAACCCTTCAGATTGATATTCTATACATGTTTTACACACTAATTAAAATTGCTTTCGAGATGATGCGGCCGTACAACACAATTCGTCACCAGTCCGATCTTACGAAAATCCGGCCTCAGTTAAGAATTATGTGTATCTATATACGATAAAACGACACATTGTGATGATTTGAGTAAATAATTAATTAATTTGTCTATCGGGTGAATTTGCTAATTAATTACCAGTGATTACAACTAATTGTAATACAAGACAACATCTAAGGAATCTGGCTTGTTGACAACTTGGTATATAATCAACGTTTTTCTAATCATCAACTTCAGTGGAAATGATTTCCGTCATTATTACCAAAAATTACTAATTAAAAATTGTTAAAATAATAACGATTTATTATGGCTTTTCATATTCATTTTCGAGTAAATCTTGTGAAAACAGTGCAAGTTCCATTATATCATGAATATCTATGCTAATTATCTGAATACATTTGTTCATCATATCCACAATTATTTGAATAAAACTTTTATTTTTTAATTATTCTTTACACTAAAATCAAAGTCACATAATGTTAGTGTAGTTGTTGTGTATAATAGCGTATAGCGTATATATGCTAAAAATATCTCATGCCCGGAACATCCATTTGATACTAGGCCGGATTTACGTAAAGCCACATTATACAAGGCCACATCAACTTGTACACGAACCGGTAACTCAAGTATCATGATACAAATCTTAAATATTCATTGGTATGAAAAGTAGGCATGACCTGAGAAGTGAGCTATATATAAGCTAGTCACAGCACCATGATACTTTCATTAAGACCGAAATACAATGTATTTTTAATGTATGAACACAGTGAAAGTGAAAGGAACATGTATCTATTTTTTTTTCCAAATTAATTCACTCCAAAATCTGTTACATGTAGCTAGTAGTGCCTTTTTTTTTTTAGAATACTGCAAGACTTCTGCATTCATTTTTAACTAAATCCCAATAAAATGAATCCGAAAAAAAAACTAATGTCAATAAAGATAAATTGTTTTAATTGCTCTGACTTGATTGATCTGGTTAAGATTCAGATGTCACTTTATTTATTAAATATTTTATGGACAGTTAGGAAACTTCAGGAAAAGAATTTTATATTATTTACTGATATATCAAGTATTAAAAAAATTAATTTATCTACAGTTATATGTATGTATTTCTTATATATTTTGGATACAAGGAAAAATTATATTAAAGCTCCTCAAATTTTGCAACAACAGCTGAACTTGAATGATTGCCAAAATTCTAAATTGAATGTGTTTGTCCAGATGGTTGTTTCATGAATCCACTGGTGAGTGTGGTTACTTCCATATAGAAATGTGCCCCTGAAATTGGTATAATTTCAGCTGCTTTCAAATATTCCAGTATGATTTGGTTGTAAATTTTCCATTTCATTATCAATTATTAATGGGTTTTTTAAGCTATGATAGGACTGAGTGAGTGATTGTTGTTTAGCGCCAACTCAGCAATTTGTCAGCTACATAAAATGTATATCATGGGGAGTTGGAGAACAAGTTAATTTCAATGAAATGATGATGAGGTCCTCTTTGTACTAGGCCAACACACTTGGATAAATTTTTATAGTATTAACTCGCTGAAACAACAATCCACGGGTAGACATATCGCCCCACTGGGTCATATTATCCTGATTCTGAGCCAACCAGTCGTTGCTCTTTCCCCGTAATGCTGTGTGCTTGGCGGAGAAGCAACAAATACCAATCTTATAGTCTGGTTCGACCCGATCAGGGCTCGAACCAACAATATACGCACTAGCGACGAGCACGCTAACCATTACACCACTGATGCGGTTAAAGCTATGATAGATATACATGATTATAAGAGAAGGTTAAAACTTAATTAGTATTCTGAAAGTAGCATTCTATTTTCTTTTTTTTTCAGCTAACTCAATCGAAAAGGAATTACTGGTAAACCAGTGGTGAAAATGAATGCATGATGTGAAGAAGTCATTTTCTTGTATGGAGACCAGATGAATGATAACTAATACAGAAAAGACATGAAAAATTTGAAATGCCACGATATCTCAGACTCAGGAACTTGCGCTACAATAGGGTGTTTCTGCTCATCGGAGTTGGTGCTTTGATTTTCATTTCGTTTCAGTTGTTATCTTTGCGAGCACTGAGTAAATCGGCTAAAGAAATGTCCAGAGATAATTTTGATGTCATTGATGATGATGATGATGATGATGATCAAAATATAGATGATATCTCCTTGTACAAAAAAGAGGAAAAATCACATGAAGATCGAGAATCACCAAAAAGTTTGAAGTCATCTTTGCCAGTCATTAGAGGTGTTAATCCTGATGAAGCAGATCTGTATGTTGCCAATGATAACCAAATGTTTACATGTTTACATTCCAAGGTAAAATGTTAAGTAATATTAAAGTATTTTACTGATAAATAGAACCACTCTCCCCACCCTGATGAGGGAACCTAAAGTAATTTCTCCAAATTGAGGTACAAATTATAATCTCTGCTAGATGTGCTGAACGAATAAAATACATAATTGGCCCTTGGGCATGTTATGTATAATTGGGACAGGAATTGAATTTTCGTATCAGATCTTGTAAAGGAGAATTAGGGAATAACTGTATTGTATTCGAAGTGTTGCCGATGTAAATCGTTGGTTCTACTGTTGTAAATTGAGTTTACCTGGTGATGTATATCGGAGCCAGGTAAACAGATATTTAGGACAGTAAAAACGAAGAATTACGTCAGCAACACTTCAAAAATAAAAAAATATTCCCATTCTAATGAAATTCTCCCAACAATAACATTTGTTTGCAATTATCAGCTTTTATTAATCAATTTCCTTGTGACTTTCCACATAGCATATCGGCCAAAATAGTTCCGTAGTAATAAATCTTGTCAATTAGAAATTAAACACTATAAAATTTTCAATCATCTATTATACAATAATAACTGAAAATATGAACTCTTAAATTTTATATAGCTTAAATAACAATTTTAATGTAATTTAGAGTATGCGTATAGAATATGACACAGTTTCCAACAAAGTAAAATGTAAGATTTACCAGGACTTGTAAATGTAATTGACCAATAAAATTGCTTGTTTCATAGCCAATAGCATTAGAATGCTTCCCTATTCGAGCAGGAAAAACAACTTCCAGTAGCTGACCATGTTTGTTTAGAGTGGTCATTGATGGCACATTACAAGGCAAAATTTCCTTACTATCAACTATAGGCCCATTTAACTTCTTAAGGTAGCACAACAGTCTAATTATGAATTTTTAATGAATTTTTTTTTATTGCAGTTTTTGAAAGTTCATATATATATAAATGTTTAAAAAAAAATCCTACTGTCATCTTGTATCATTAAGGAGTAAATTGATAATTAAATTATGTAAACAAAAGCATGTGGTAAAGTGTTTGATAATATAAATATGTGGGAGGGACTTATATATATATAATTATCTATCAATCACTGTGTTAATTACATTAGCTGGTCACTTCTGACCACAGCATAATTATTAGTTCATTTTATATTTTTCATATCTACAATTATATATGAGATGGTCTCCTGTTTGGAACTTTATGCATTTTTAAAGATTTTTTTACTCAAAACAAAAGATATATGTAAATTGTAGGACAAATTTTGATTTCTCAAAAAGTCTGTTATGGAAGAGTCCATTTTCAGAAGGAGTGTTGTCTTCTGCCTTATATATGTAAAAGAATAATTTTACTTTTTATTTATACTATTGCATAAAATGAAGAAACATGAATTAATAACATCCTCTTGGTAAAAAAAGATGGATACGTTTATTTTAATGTTAATATGGTCTTGTTAATGATCACAACATGTAACTTGTCACCCTTGTGTTTGTTTGATCTGGAAGGAGGAGGAGCTTGTCCATATTAACTTGCTAGCTTCCAGATGTGGGTCAGACCTGTGACGTCAAACTCCCGCCAAAATGCCAAAGAAGTGCTGTTTAGGGATGGACAGTGCACAAATAATGCAAAAATAATAGCTTTAAGTGTATAAACACACAAACTGTGTGGTTCCTCTGATCAATTAAAGATGTAAGGTCACTTCTGAGGTGTTCCCAGTGGGATTTGAAGGTCTATTGCATATTGACAGGGGCCAGAAGTGGGATATATAGTTTTGTTGCAATTTTGCATGTTTAATTTACATGAAAATTATGAACATAAATGAAAATTAGCACCTTTATGGGTGCCCCTAAGGACTTGAATTTGATATATAAGTGTTGAGAGGGATATCTTCTACAAAACTGTGTCCCAGTTTTTGGATAATTTGTTTCTTAAGAAATTTATGGTTCTTGAAAGAACAAAGGGGAAACAAGATGTTGGCATCCAACAGATGAAATAGTTTATTTAAGGATTGGAGGCATATATCAAAAATCTGAGACACGGTTTTGTAGCTTGTGCATGGTTAATCAAAGGGCTGAAAACAAAATTTAAGTGGGTGTTGACATGAATGTGCTATTTTTATCCAAGCTGATACAGTGCATTTTTTGTATTTTATTAGCCATAACTTTTTTATTATTAACTGCATATTATATAAATTAATTAAGATAGATAAAGTCACATTTTAGCTACAAGATGAATCTTGAATTTTAAAAATCCATCAAGTATTTGCTGAGATATGAACCTTCAAAGACTCTTGATTGGAGTGAAAAAAATCAGACTGTTGTGCTACCTTAAGTGGCTGTTTTTTATTTTGACTGCAAATATAATTTGTGATTGTGTTATGTAATCCCCATGGGTCTGTAGTCGGTGTCCATCTGTAATATATGCAAAATGGTTTCGGTATGGTAGCAGGTCCTTGAGAATTTTAACACCATTATTATATTTTCAGAAACTGATACCATTTTTTTCCTTCATATTTTCAACAACTGATACATTTTTTTTCTTCATATTTTCAAAAACTAATACCATTGTTTTCTTCATATTTTCAGAAACTGATACATGTGTACATTTTTATATTTTCAGAAACTGATACCATTTTTTTCTTCATATTGTCAGAAGCTGATACTATTTTTTCTTCTTCATATTTTCAGAAATTGATACCATTTTCAGATGTCAATGATGATTATTGTGACTGTGATGATAACACAGATGAACCAGGAACATCAGCATGTGATGGAAAGTAAGTATATATCTTATAATCTTTAGAGTGACTGTAGCATCATAGATGATAATTTATCGGTAATGTGGACATTTTTCCTTTGATCTTACTGAGTAAATATTGTTAGTATCCACAAACTGACTGTGAAAATTATCGGTCAGTTTGATGTCAATCACATCATGACGTTACCGATAAAAATAATAACGTAAATTTTTAATATATTGACATACATTATCACTATTATCACAGATAGACCTGTCAGACTCACTGCGATACTAGCAACAATATCTGTCTCGACTAACAAAATTGTCATTATTCTGTTTTTATTCCAGCTAATTATTTCACATGATGCACATTTGATTGACACCTTTTAATATGTTAAGGTGGATAAATCAAGTTTTTTTTAAAGCTGCATCAGTGTTGTAATGGTTAGCTAGCTCACATCAAGTGTTGTATACCATAGGTCTTAGACCTAGTCGGGTCAAACCATGGACCATAGATATGGTATTTGTTGCTTCTCCACTGAGCTTACATCATTAGGGAATAAGAGGAAAGACTGGAAGGCTTGTAATCAGAATAATGTGTCGGAGTGAAGCGACATGTCTACCCCTAGACTGTTGTTTCAGTGAGCTAGAACTATACACTTTCAGGTCTAGTACAAAGCAGATATCATCATCATCTCATGGAAATGTTCTCCCCTTAATGTAGCTGAAATATTGGTCACATTATCACTGATCATACTCTAATATCCCCTTAATGTAGCTGAAATATTGGTCACATTATCACTGATCACACTCTAATATCCCCTTAATGTAGCTGAAATATTGGTCACATTATCACTGATCACACTCTAATATCCCCTTAATGTAGCTGAAATATTGGTCACATTA
>MJUT01061076.1:57226-77669 GCA_002080005.1 Gigantidas platifrons
ACTCTAATATCGCCATGATATAGCTGAAATATTGGTCACATTATCACTGATCACACTCTAATATCGCCATGATATAGCTGAAATATTGGTCACATTATCATTGATCACACTCTAATATCGCCATGATATAGCTGAAATATTGCTGAAAGTGGTGTTAAACACCCAAAATCAAATCATCACACTCAAATAATATTCGAAATCTAACTCATACCTTTGTGGTAACTAAGGCACTGATTGCATAGTTAGATGTAAATCCAGTTTTCTATGTGATCACAACCACGACAGTCCCTCATTGTTCAGTTCCTTTACTGTATTGTAGAGAGGGGGGGGGGGGAGAGTTATGGTATTTAATGCCACTTTCAATCAATATTTCAGTTATATTCTGGCGGTCAGTTTTATTATTGGAGGAAACCGAAGTACCCGGAGAAAATCATCACTCTGTCGCAAGTCACTGACAAACTTTATCACATAATGTTGTATCAAGTACACCTTGCCTGTACGGGATTCGAACTCATAATTTTAGTGGTGATATCATATTGTAATTCAACTACCACACGATCACAACTATGATGGTCCCTACTGTGTTTCAGACATTTAATTTACTGAAAGTAACCAACATTTACAATATTTACTTTATGATTGTTATTTTTAGGTTTTACTGCAAGACACAGTTTCCAAATCAAGCACTTGTTGTGTTGCCTAGCAACAGAGTGAATGATGGGATATGTGATTGTTGTGATGGTAGCGATGAATGGAAGAAGATCGGTCCACCAGAGGGAATAAATCATGGTATGCAAATTGACGTTTCTCTAATTCTAGAAGTATTGCCATTACAAATGTATTTATGATCCTATTGGAGTGAGTAATTGTTTTTTAATGCCAACTCAGCAATTTTTCAGCTATATCATGGCGAGAACAAGTTACATTTGGTAATTTTCAATGAGATGATGATGAGGTCCGCTTTGTACACGCTTAGTTGGATTGCTATAGTGCTAGCTCACTGAAATAACAGTTCGCAGACAGCCATGTCGCTCCACTCTGACACATTAGTCTAATTCCGAGCCAACTTGTCTTAGCTCTTTCTCTTTAATACTGCGTGCTTAGCAAAGAAGCAACAAATACCAATGTTATAGCCTTCAGTTTGACCTGACCCGCCGCCACGATATAATTAAAATATTGTTGAAAGTGGTGTTAAACACCATAAACCCAAACCTAAACCTGACCGAAACCTATGATCTACCACACTCGAGGTGAGCATGCTAACCATTACACCACCGATGCAGCTGGATAATCAACAGTTTTTTTTTTATTGATTTTGAAGTTTAACCATTCATAAAGATGATTTAAACTACTATGTACCTGTATTCTACTCATGATTCAGAATTTGTAAGCCATTTTAGTTTGATTTAATTTGATTTATTGTGTTCAACGCCACTTTCAGCAATAATTCAGCTATATCATGGCGACCAGTTTTTGTGGTGGAAGAAACCGGAGTACCCAGAGAGAACCACCGACCATGGGCAAGCAACTAGTAAACTTTATCACCTGCGGCTGCAAGTCGAGTGCACCCTTTTTTTTTGTAATTTACAAAACCGGGCGCAAACCCACGCCATATTGGTGATAGGCTTGTATGAGTTCTAGTAATCCAACTACCTAACTCATTGAGCCACCCGGACCCCATAAACCATTTTAGTCAAATGTATGTTTTCTATGCACGTTAAATCAACAACATTTTGTAATGAGTTAGGTAACATGTGAGGCCCATCATGGTTGTGATCATATGGTAGTTGGATTTATAACTACCTATGCAATCAGTACCTGACACCACTAATGCTGTGAGTTGGATCCTGCTCAGGCGAAGTGTACGCTATACATTATGTGTTAAGGTTTGTCAGTGACTTGCGACAGGTCGATGGTTTTCTCTGGGTATTCTAGTTTCCTCCACCAATAAAACCGACCGCCACGATATAATTGAAATATTGATGAAAGTGGTGTTAAACACGGTAACCCTTAATACCCTATTTATCATGTATACATCAAACTATATATATTTTCTTGAGTTGTCTTTCTTGGATTGCATCAGAACAGTAAATTATTGTTAGTATATTATGTAGCCTTAATATCAAGGACATTAATTCTTGACCTCCCAATTTTGTTTTACTAGGAGCGTACCTGATGAGTGTTATTCCAGAAACGCACGGTGCACACTTTATTAGATATCTACATTTTTATCCTTATTAATATGAGGCAGGTGCAACCTGAAACGCTCCCGAAGAACAGTCATTTTTCTTCCTTTTTACAAAATATCAAGCTTAAAAATAACACCATCTAAAACTCCAAACTCCGTAAGTTTTCGTATCCACTACCGAACATTGACATTGTTTCATTTTTATTTGAAAAAAAATCGACTAGAGTTCCGGTTTAGGTCACATGATTTTTCTTTTAAATTGTTTCCGGTTTGGCAGCCATATTGCTGATCATTTTTAAGTGTCATACTACCTGTGCATATTTTTACCATTAACGCTCCCGAAGGGAGCTTCGGGAGCGTATTATTTTCAATTTATTTTCAATTTAAGCATATTTTATTGTTCATAGCAACAAATGGATAAGACACAAGTTTTTCAACTTAGAAACGTCTTCTATTATTTCAAACTGCATGATATAGCTAGAATATTGCTAAATTTGGTGTTAAGCACCAATCAATCAATCAATATTATTTTCAGCTGATAGATCCAAGCTATCCATTAAATATGCTCCATGTGAAGATAAATGCAAGCAGATAATACAAACTAATAAAGAAGAAGAGAAGATACGTACAATGGGAAAACGTCTTAAAGTATCATACATCAATGCTGCACGAAATCTTCCACAGAAAGAAGTAAGAATACATTTTTTTATCCTGCACATTTTCTATTTGTCAGAGCAGTGCATTGACTCAATATATTTGTGTTGTATACTGTCACTGACCGAAATATAGCTTTTTTCTGGCACCCCTATCACATATTATCTGTTGAGCTTTTTGAACCTATTTGTAAATCCAGTTCACTTCCTGTTGACAGAAAATATCAAAAGGGGCAATCAAGGGATAATTATATAATTGTATTTTTAATTCAAAGTATAAACATCAATGGATTAATGTGATTTTTCAACAGGATAAATAGTGTCTTAAAATGTAAAGTTTATGTCCATTCGGTGCCAAACTATTGAAAGACTCAGTGACCATCGTCTTTTTCCCAGTTTTTAAGCCTCATACACATAAACTTTATATTTTAAGACACTGTACTGATGTTGTCTATATCTTTATATTTAAATAAAAAAAATCTACTTATAATTGTTAAATAGTTTTAGATAAATGTATAGAACATTAACCTGACATTAAGTTAATTTAAATAAGACAAAATCTCTGCTTCACGAAAAAAAAAAAATTCTGCTGTTCTACAACCAGTTTTCTAGAAGAAGAGTAACATTTTTATCTCTGTGTGACTAGAGAAAATATCTGCTATTGTTCTAAGATAACCTCTGTTTTTATTATTATAACAAATCTCTGATCTTGATCTTAGAAAACCTTTGTTTTACTTTTAGTCATAGAAAATCTCTGGAATAAACTCAAAACTGGGGCCCATAGCTGTCAACTCACACAAATTTTCCGGGTCAGACCCGATTTATTCAGCTATGAAGAAATAACCAGAGAATCGAAATCGTAACCTGTAAAATCCCGGATTTGAGTTCCGGTGTAGCAGGCAATTTGTTCCGACCCGCCAGATGGGCAGGACGGAATACATAGACCAAGCTAAAAGGGCCGGTCGGAATGAATAGCCTAGGCTGAATGGTCCGGGTCTAGGCAATTTGTTCCGACCCAAGTTGAATGCAATAGCTGTTCTTTTTTTTTAAAGGAACCTTCTAAAAAAAAGTTGGTTGTAAATTGAATTTCAAATGTTTCATATGATATTTTCAATATTTCAATATTACAGTTAAATTTTGTAACTGTACTGTATGCATTAAAATACATAACTCTAGTAATACCATGCAACGTCTGACTAGTTATTTAAAAGACATAGAAGATATATTTACCAGCGGTACTATCGGAATGGCAAGCATGAAAGATGATTTTCTGTTTCTCTAACCACTCGTCTAGTTTCTCCCTTTGCATTAATGTAGTATAAAAGGTTATCCTTTGAGACATAATGTTTTGCTTGCTTCCTTAACTTCCTTTTTTCACGTTCTGTTAAATTTTCAGTATATTCTGTATTTTCAACGTATTTCAACAGTGTCAAGTAGGCACTCTCATCCATCTTAACGTGCAGTGAAATATTGTACAAATAGTATTACGAATGGGACACTCACGGCTATTTTGTCAAACCGTTGACCAACATTTTCGATTTTAGTGAGCTTGCCAACAAACAAACGAATTAAGAATTAAAAAATATATATTGTTTTAATTTATCATGCCATGTCATGATTTTTGCAAAACTATACACACATAGCCGAGATGAATATTTTTATTGATAATACGTTGTAAATTACAAAATATATATTGCCTGGCATCGGAACAAATAGCCTAGGCTCAAAGTTCCGAATCGGAACAAATTGCCTAGGCAATTGTGGCCGGCCGGACCATCCAGCCTGATACACCGGTAACGTTTTGCGTATTAATCTCCGTTTTTACATTTCCGGTTGTGATTTTGGACTACGAAAATTGTTCTCCTGGGGTAAAATTAGGGAGTTTAGTGAGTTGTTTTTACGTAACTAAGGTAGATATTTAGTTTGTCAACGATGTCTGGAAAGAAGATAAACCAAGATTTGGTGTGTTGTCTAAACTTGCAACAGCTTTACTTACTTTTCCTAATAGTAATGCTGACAGTGAGAGAGCTTTCTCAGTGGTTAGAAAGATACATACAGAATTTAGGTCAGAAATGAAAAATAACACATTATGTGCACTGTTGTCATGCAAGTTTAATCAAACTTGTTCATGTTTTGATTTTATTCCTGGAAAATTGTTGCTGAAGGCAGCAAAGAGTGCAACACTAGAGTACAACAGAAGTTGTCAGAAGTCAGACTAGATTAAGACATTTACCTAGAGTACAACAGAAGTTGTCAGAAGTCAGACTAGATTAAGACATGTGTTTTCATGTCAGTTGTCTATTTTAAAATGTGTAAATATTTTAATTGCTTCATTTGGGTCAAAAACAGTTCGTCACGCGTTATGACCAGATTTTTTGTTATCCAATGCAGGTCATGACCAGATTTTGGGTCACACCAGGTTGACAGCTATGAACTGGGCATGATTAGTCAATTGAGCAATACAGACTCTTACCTTATTAGCTTTTCATCCTTAAATCTCCTCTACACAAACAATATAAATTTGTTTGGGATAGTCCTCGAGTGGTTTCCTTTTAGAATTGTATATGACAACCCCATCCTGCCACCCAATATGGCTACTATATTGTTGCCGACCCTTCAGCATTGGTCTTAATCTTTCTGGATTTTCACCATAATTTCCACATCTATATTCTACGTTGATAATTTCGCATTGATTCTACAGTCATTAGAAATATTTGTCTGACTAAAATTCAAAGAGATATCAGTGACAAATTTGGGGGGGGGGGGGGTTAGGGTTATGGTGTTTAATGCCACTTTCAACAATATTTCAGTTATATCATGGCAGTCAGTTTTATTGGTGTAGGAAACTGGAGTACCTGGAGAAAACCACTGACTTGTCACAAATCACTGATAAACTTTATCACATAATGCTGTACTGAGTACACCTCGCCATGAACAGGGTTCAAACTTGCACCTTTTGTGGTGATAGGCACTCATTGCATAAGTAGTTGGTAATCCAACTACCATACGATCACGGCAACGAAGGCCCCCCCAAAATGTAATGGAAGAAGAGTTTGAAGACATCAAAGGGGTAATCAGAATCTGTAAATCGAAGAAGGACGGACAACACAATGGTCAAAAGAAAAAGGAGAAAAGAACAAACAACAATCTACAAAACATACACATAAAACTAAAGATCTAGTAACACGATCCCCACTTAAAAAAGGGTGTGAAATCAGGTGCTCTGGAAGGATAAGCGCTTCCTGCTCCACTAGTGGCACCCATCATGTTAATCTAGTTACAAACCTGGTGACAAGTCATAAATGAGGAAAGGACTGGGAAATGTTTACGACAAGTGGAACATATCCGTGGTCATTTGTGACACAGATATTCAATAACAGTCAAACCAAGTTATGCTTACATATTCGTACAATGTATAGTAGACATTGGTATGTGAAACTGGTTTAATTTTGTTTAAAATCAATTGATTGACATTATTGTGTATATAGAAACATGAGCAGTACGTACATTTTTTGTACATGCCTTATTATTCTTAAGAGACTGGTTCTTTTTTTTTTTTTAGAATTATGGACCTGAGGGGGTATTTTATAAGCTTAGTAGAGTCTGCTATCCACACAAACATGGGGAATATGAGTACCAAGTGTGTCCCTTTAAAAAAGTTACCCAGGAACATTTTCCCAGTAGAGCTTTCAACCTAGGGAAAGTAGCAGAATGGATACACAAGAAGAATGGTCGTTATGTACTTCGTATGGATGAAGGAGACAGTCATCTGTGTCCAGATGGACTTTTCAGAATGTCACTGGTAGGTAAAAGTGTTTATACTGTAAGAAAAGCTTAAAGATACCACAGGGATAATTAGAAGACGTAAATTGAAGAAGGCCACAGGGATAATTAGAAGACGTAAATTGAAGAAGGACAGACAATAAAATGGCCAAGAGAAAAAGGACAAACAATGATCTACAAAACATTAAACAGGAAAATAAAGATTGAGTAACACGAACCCCACTAAATACTGGAGGTGAACTCAGGTGTTCTGGAAGGGTAAGCAGTTCCTGCTCCATATGTGGCCCTCTTGTTACAAACCCGGTGATAATTCATGAATGAAGTAGGAACCTGCCTTGAGAGGTCACTCCTTTTACAACCTAAATACTGTAGTCCCTCTCTTATAAGGACACCCCTTCTTTAATTAAAAAGTGGCCTTATAAGAGGGGTGGCCTCACTTGAGGGGTACAATTTAATATAGTATTTTACTATTCTAAGTGCATATAAAATCTAACAATGTTAAAGACATTTCCTGTGTACTATTTAAAATTATGAAGAGAAAGTCAACATCAACATCAGCATATTGGTAATCTAAGTTCTGGATTGGGACAGGCACAAAAATGTGGCAGGTGTTAAGCCGATAAAAGAAATTCCAATTTTGATAATTGGATCTCTAACGACAATAAAAATGCAAATATACAATGAAAACACAGCACATATTCACTTCCATTCAAAAAGTTTACACACTATCACAAAAATAAATGACAACATATACATGGTTGATTTTGATTTGATTTTTGGTGTTGTTAACGCCGCTTTCAACAATATTTCAGCTATATCATGGTGACCAGTTTTAGCGGTGGAGGAAGCAGGAGTACCTGGAGAGAACCACCGACCATGGGCAAGCAACTGGTAAACTTGATCACTTGCGGCTGTGAGTCAAGGGCACCCTTTTATGTAATTTACAAAGCTGGGAGCGAACCCACGCCATATTGGTGATAGGCTTGCAACGACCTAACCCATTGAGCCACCCGGGCCCCTACATACACATGGATTTCTGTATTACATGCATATAATTTTTAGACATTTCCTTTACGCCACCATTATTTGTCAGATATTTTATTTGTACTACTCACGACTGTTTATGACATATGTTTTGTATTTAGCTCCAAAAAGCAGAGAGCTAGTAGGTAGCCTGAAAGGGAGAAATTAAGATTAAAAATAATTATATACCAGATACAGATTCATATGAGCCATTATTTTTATTAATGACATTTTTTTCATTTCAGATAACATTTCTGTGTGGTTTGAATGATCGTGTAATCAGTTTGCAAGAGGATGACAAGTGTGTTTATGGGATAAAATTTGCTACCCCTGCTGCTTGCTGATATCATTGGATATATAATAAAGCTAACATCGTTAGAAACCATGGCAACAGGAACGGTATAAGAAACTAGCGTGAGTGAACAATAATGATTGTTATGAGAACGAATACGAGTTGATGAATTTAAGGGATGTGTTAAATTGTGAGTTACGAGTACGAATACGAGTTGATGACTTTAAGGAATGTGTGTAGTTGTGAGTTACGAGTAGGAATACAGGTTGATGACTTTAAGGAATGTGTGTAGTTGTGAGTTACGAGTACGAATACGGGTTGATGACTTTTAAGGAATGTGTGTAGTTGTGAGTTACGAATACGAATACGGGTTGATGACTTTAAGGAATGTGTGTAGTTGTGAGTTACGGGTACAAATATGAGTTGATGACTGTTAGGAATGTGTTAAGTCGTGAGTTCTTGTTTTAATTGTAAGATAGCAAATGTCTTAAGAAGCCTATTTAATTGAGAAAACAAATTTTCATAATCTACAGATTAAAAACTGAATAAGATGAAGTCAACATTGGGCAAAAACTAAGCATAATATTAACTAATAAACTCAAAAATAAGCATAATCATTACATCCTTACTGCACTAACAGGACATTCAGAATGTAAGATTTCAGAAGCCCAGTCCAAATTTTGGTGATTTTGGCCTGTTGGGTCTCTCTTAAATTGTATCCCTGTAAGGGCTAATATCTTTTTTTGCCTTGTGTTGCCACCTTTTAAAATTGTATAAATGTTTAATACCCTGGTACATAGTATTTGTGGTTTGTCACGTATGTAGTAAAATGAGTTTGGACATCATTAGGCAAAAAAAAAATACACGTGTTTGCGCTAACCCTACTGACCCTAATTTTTGTGCCTACCCTAAAGTTTCTTTGGCCATTTTTTAACAAGCACTATTACAGTCAGAATGCATCCCCTGTAGAAACTAGCTGAAAATATTTAAAAAAAATTAAATCTTTTTCCTACCTACCGACCCTAATATTTTAGAGCATATTAGCGGAAACACAGGTATTTTTTTCCTAGCGATATTATTTTACAAATAAACTATAATTTTTTTATGAATTGTTAATGTAGAATGTCGCTATTTTTTTTAATTGATGGTAGCTGATTGTCAGGTGTATGATTATAGTTTCTATGGAGTCTGGTTAAATCCAATGAACATTTTTAATCTAATTGTAACTGTTTGTGTCAAGTATGTAATTCATTATTGTACATGAAGTACGGTAATATATAACCAATGTCTTTCAACATAACTTTTATGCATTTATAAAGAAACCAGGCTCTCATGACCCCTGTATATTGAGATTGTTTTTATCCATATTGTATCTCATCTGGCCTGAAGGCCCATGTGAGGTATTGTCATCACTTTGTCTTTACATACGTCTGTCCACCAGCTTTAAACATTTCAATTTCTTTCTTAGAATTGACTGGAACATTTAATTTAGAACCATACTTTGGCAGAAATGTTTTGTTGATGTTTTTCCACATTATTTATGATTTTAGTTTTATTCACAAATTCAACATTGCTTCAAGGTCAGCCATACTTTTTGATTGATTGGTAGGAGATATCTTCCCTAAAGACCACATGTATGTATGATGGATTTTATAACAGGAATGTCAAATCATATTAGGGGGGTTGATATAGAGTTATAAGTACAAAATCCGTCTTCCAACATGACTTGTTTTTCAAACTATGAATATATTGTATCAAATCTCTGTTTAACTTAAGACTAAGTAAGGGAGATAACTAGTGTACACAATATAGAATGTAGGCATGTTTAATATCATTTGTCATATTGCATATGATTGTACATTATCAACAGATTTATTTTTTAAATATTAAAATATATGGAAAGGAAGATACATGTATGTCTTTCTTATTATTTCGGGGGCCCGCGTGGCTCAATGAGTTAGGTCGTTGGATCTAACAACTCATATAAGCCTATCACCAATACGGCGTGGGTTCGCGCCCGGCTTTGTAAATTACAAACAAGAAATGTGTGCATCACAAAATACACCCGTCTATATAAATTATCAAACGGTATAATGGTAATTCAGTCAAACAACTAATCATGTGCGCAGGAAAATTAAGTCCTTTGACCTGATGAACCCAAAATAAATAGGGTTCTTCCCCGTCCACAGGGTAATCATGTGGTCAAGTTTGGTAAAGATCCAATATACAGAACTAAAGTTATCATGTGGAAACGACCCTGTTGTCAAAAATTATATTTATAGTAACGGTGACCTTGACCTAATGACCCCAAAATAAATAGGGTTTTTTCCCTTCCACAGGGGAATCATGTGGCCAAGTTTAATAAAAGGGTGCACTCGACTCGCAAGTGATAAAGTTTACCAGTTGCTTGCCCATGGTCGGTGGTTCTCTCCGGGTACTCCGGCTTCCTCCACCACTAAAACTGGTTGCCATGATATAGCTGAAATATTGTTGAAAGTGGCGTTAAAAAACCAAAAATCAATCAATCTTATTATTTCGCCCACCATAATGGAAATTAACATTGTCTTTCTAAAAAATAATAAAGTTGATTGAAACCAAAGTGTACAGCAACAATTATTGGATGGCTTCTTACAAATTTTTAATTTGTATGAAAAAAAAATCCAAGATGGTTGCAATTGCATACACATGGCAAATCCTAACAATCACATATAGGAAATTTATTGATACACTTCTTCTTTAAAACTACTGAAAAATTTCAAAGCAAACTTCGTAAGAGTGTATCCATCGGTTTTATCCAAAATGCATTTTCTTTTATCGATGACCATGGGCAATTCAAGATGACAACCAACTTAGGACATAGTGAAATAGGAAACTACAAATTTGATTGAACCTTGTAAATGAACGTCCAGTTACAACAGTTATAGGGTGGCATGATGGTGAAGGTGATGTGAGTTCACGCCCTGTTGCACACCTCAAGTGTTAATCTTTCAAAATTAACCTTTCGGGCTCGACTTCCAGGATAGTTAAGTAACCACATTACTGGTGAAATGGTTATCATGCTCAGCTCGAGTTTTGTAGATTGTGGGTTCCGGTCAAGCTGAAGACCTTAAAATTGGTATTTGCTGCTTCTCCGCTAAGCATGTAGCATTTAGAAGTAAATGTTAAGGCTGGTTGGCTCAGAATCAAAATGATGTGTCCTAGTCGAGCGAAATATTTACCCATGGACTGTTGTTTCAGGAAGCTAGCACTATAAAAAATCCAACTATGCATGATGGTTTAGAACAAAGCGCAGATATCATCTCATTGAAAGACAACTTGTTCTTGTCATGCATGATATAGCTGAAAGTGCAGACAACTTGTTCTTGTCATGCATGATATAGCTGAAAGTGTAGACAACTTGTTCTTGTCATGCATGATATAGCTGAAAGTGTAGACTTGGCGTTAAAACATCAATCACTATCTTCATGCATGATATAGCTGAAAGTGTTGACTTGGCGTTAAAACATCAATCACTATCTCATTCCAATAGTACTGTAGTCACATTATAGCTGCAAATTGATGAAATAAACTGACAAACGAAGAAACAGAGACAAAATTGATACATGTAACTCACATATATATATCATCGCTCACTTTCCTTGCTGGGTACAGACATTTCTATAAAACGTGGAGGCCTAGGGTTGAGCTAGTGTTTTTGGCTCATACATGTACCTCACCTCTTAGTGAAATAATGTGGTCACGTTAGTGTTTTCTACATGTAAATAAAATGGCATCATTCACATAAAACTTGATGAGCAGTGGTGCTATATAAAGAACGCTCAGGACCCGGGTGGCTCAATGAGTTAGGTAGTTGGATTACCTAACAACTTATACAAGCCTATCACCAATACAACTTGGGTTCGCGTCCGGCTTTGTAAATTACAAAAAAGGGTACACTCGACTCGCAGCTGCAAATGATAAAGTTCACCAGTTGCTTGTCCATGCATGGTCGGTGGTTCTCTCCAGCTTCTTCCACCACAAAAACTTGTCGCCATGATATAGCTGAAATATTGCTGAAAGTGGCATTAAACACCAAAATTCAAATTCAAATTAAAGAACACTCGAATCTTGAATTTTATATATAATATAATAATCTTCGTCAGGCAATAATTGTATAATGTTATATCGAATACACCTAATTGTGAGCAGAATTCGAACTCAAAACTATAGTGATGACAGACACTCGTTGCTTCAATCGTAACTACTCGGCCATTCTCGCTACCCTACAAATAACCTCGTAAGTAGATGGCGGATAAATAGAACTACTTTTCACATGTCAGTTACATGAAAGTTTGATAAAGTTATATTTAAACAATTTGCTATAATTCAATTATTTTCATGGATAAATGTTAAAGTTTTAATTAGTTTTGCATGATTCGATTTTACTTAGTATGTCTTCCATATTGGATTTTCGTGAACTATATTTCTGTGCGGCTTAATTAACTTACGTAGATAGTAGAAATTCTTCTCAAATTGTTTGCCGGAATCTAATAATGCAAAACTAATTGAAACTTAACTTTTATCCATGAAAATAATTGAATTATAGAAAATTTTTTAAAATATAACTTTATTAAACTTTCATGTAACTGACATGTGAAAAGTAGTTCAATTTATCCGCCATCTACGAGGTTATTTGTGTAGGGTAGCGGGAATGGCCGAGTAGTTACGATTGCCGTTACATGGGTAGTTGTAAATCCAACTACCATACAATAACAACCACGACGACCCCTAGATATTAATAACCCACCCCTAAATTTTCTGACAGGGATATTTATCATGTGTTTTCTGACAGGGATATTTATCATGTGTTTTCTGACAGGGATATTTATCATGTGTTTTCTAATTAATGGTAAAAGAAAAGCATAAAAGTGATGTTTTATTAAGATTAAATCATTTAATTACATGCATGTGCAATGTCCATCAAGACAATGCCATTCTGCATGATGCCCGTGGCCGTGTTCATGACAAGGTCCGTGGTGACCGCAATCCCTTCCAGTATGACATTCTAAAAATAGAACAATATTATACACGTCTGTCGTACTACTGTAGATATGCATGTTTTTATTATATCTCAAAACATCGTTAGAGAAAACCGAAAGGCAATCAAGAATGGACAATCCAGAGACACTCGCAACATTGGACACACAAGACACATGTACAGGACAAAGACAAACAAAACAAATAACACAACACGGACACTAAAAAGATGAGTAACATGGACCCTACCAAAACCCGGGGGTGAACATATCTATATAGGATGGTAAGTAGTTTCTACCTCTTATAAGACACCCGACTCTAACACATGTATCCGGAATTTAAAAGAACAAGTGCCATGCATGATCACCATATGAATGTTACTATGACGATATTGTATATTTCAGATGTATACTTAACTTGTTTGCGAATATTTTTAAAAACAAAATGCTTGATTTTTTTTTTTTAATTAACTGCAGAGATTAGTTATAAATTCCACAAGTCTATATCATGATAGTATTTAGACCCCCCCCCCCCCTTTCAGTCATATGAAATTATAGCCGATATTGGCTATCATGTTCCAGTGGACTTCTTGCAAGCACCGGATTTAGATAAAGCGAGGCACTAGGCTATTCCACCTGCGATGCCCCTTCCAATTGCCCACATTCACGACTGGAGGAAGATGAAAGTGTGCTTAATCAATTTCAATAAAGTAGAAGATGATGAAGGGTGTTTAAAATTCTGCAATATTCTGAAATGGAGTGCAACTGTGTAAGGAAATTAAAATTACTGAAGCTAGGGTTGTTTAGAAAGTACAGTACGTAATGACATCATAAATATGAAAGTCCAATAACAGTGTTAAACAAATATTTTACACCTTGGCCGGATCCCCCTAAATTGTGAGGCCCTAGGCTTCAGCCTATCGAGCCTATAGGTAAATTTGGCACTGCCGCAGTCATACGTAACTATAGCCGATATTGGCTATCACTTCTTGGTCTCGATAGGGAGAATAATACTGATCTTTGTTGCTTCTCCGCTACACACGCAGCATTAAGGAGAAAGAACAAAGAACAAAGACTAGTTGGTTCGGAATCGAGGTAATGTGTATGAATGGGGCAACATGTCTACCCGCGGACTGTTGTTTCAGTGAGCTAGTACTATTAAAATCCAACTAAGCATGTCGATCTAATACAAAGCGGATCTCATCATCATAATCCTCTCATTGAAAATTAACTTGTTCTCGCCATGATATAGTTGAAAAAAATTGCTGAATTGGCGTTAAACAACAATCATTCACTCACTTCTGAAGATTTTAAGATTATTTTGCTTTCTAACCTTTTCACTTTGATCGTACTTGATGTTACTTAGTCCAGAAACACGTCGTGTGCACTAAATTAGATGTTTACGTTTTTAATACAGCAACGTAAAGGAACAACCATTTTACTTGTGGGAGATGCGTCAACATTTAATGATTTTTCGAAAATAGATTTCAGACCTAGAGATATCGTGAATAAACTAGCAAATCCAAGACACCCTAGCTATCACAAGATATATAAAGCACATAAGAAGAGTTTGAAGATACCAAATGGGCATTCAGAATCCGTATATCAAAGAAGAACAGACAACACAATGGCCAAAAGTAAAAGTACAAAAAGACAGACAACGATCTACAAAATATACATATAAAACTAAAGATCGAGTAGCACGAACCCCACTAAGAACCAGGGGTGAACTCAGGTTCTCCAGAAGAGTAAGCAGTTCCTGCTCCACTAGTGGCACCCGTCATGTTAATCTAGTTACAAACCTGGTAATAATTAAGTCGTGAATGAGGAAATGACGGGGAAGTGTGGAACATATCCATATAAGTTCACCCCCGGTTTTAGTGAGGTCTTCAGTTTTCTGTGTAGTCGTTGTAGATTGTTGTTTGTCGTTTCGTTCTTTTTATTGTGGCCGTAGTGTTGTCTATCCTTCTGCGATTTACGGATAATGATTATCCCTCTGGTATCTTCGAACTCTTCTTATGGGTAGTGACAAAGAATCCATTTCAAAACCTCGATATTTGACAACATAGATATCACCCATATTACCAGCCAAGTGTCACCCTTTATCTTGCATGATGTCGGACTGTTCTTTCAGTGAGCTAGCACTATTATAAATTCAGCTTTAAACGTGTTGGTCTAGTACAAAGTGGACCTCATCGTCATCTCATTGAAAATTATCCTATATATATATATATTCTTGCCATGACGTAGCTGGTAAAATTGCTGAGTTGGCGTTTAACAACAATCATTCATTTGAAGTGTTTTCTTCCATACAATATCGATAGAACGATATAAATAACTTACGCCCTGATTGGTGTTCATCACATGTGCAGACACCATGGTCACACATCACTGTCCCATTGTTTGCGCATGCTTCCAGTTGACATTCAGATGCCATGTGACATCTTTCGCTGATGACAACAGCTAAAATTAAAACAAATATGAAACGGAACATATGTAATGGATGAAAATGCAATGGATTTGTATGGGGCCGTCGTGGTCGTGATCGTATGGTGGTTGGATTTATAACTATATATGCAATCAGTGCCTATCACAACTAACGATTTGAGTTTGAATCCCATTCAGGCCACGGGTACTTGATGCAACATTATGTGATAAAGTTTGTCAGTGACTTGCAACAGGTCGGTGGTTTTCTCCGGGTACTTCGGTTTCCTCCATCAATAAAACTGACGCCAAGATATAACTGAAATATTGTTAAAGGTGGCGTTAAGCACCAAAACAAAACCAACCCTTTTCTATATTCATTTTTGTTCGAAAACAGGATTAAAATGTACAACCACAAACGAGTCAAACCAAAGACTAACATGTGTATTGGTTGCTTCCCCACAAAACACGCAGCATTAAGGAGTAAGAACAAAGACTGGTTTGCTTGGAATCAGGATAATGTGTCCGAGTGGAGCGACATATCTATCCGTGGACTGTTATGGCAGTGAGATATCATTATAAAAATCCAACTTAGCGTGTTGGTCTATTGCAAAGAGGGCATTATTATCAACTCACCGAATGTGAGTTGTTCTTGCCATGATATGGTGGACTATTTGGTCATAAAGAAACCACTCATTTAATCATTCAAATGAAACTACAAAATTTAACAAATACAATCTCAATTCGTTACATTTACAGTTGATTACGTAATTACGTAATTTGTAATTTTAAACGTAGCACAAGACAGATATAAGAATTGTTTTTGTCTCTCGACAAAATAAAAGGAAATTATTCGAACACATTCACATGACTTAAGAAAGTAGTGGAACTGACCGCTACGATATAGCAGAAATATCATTCAAAGTGGTGTTAAGTACCCTTAATGGAATTTGTAACTTTATAGGAATAATATTTTGAGCACAACAAATACATTATTGAAAGATAACCTGAAAGGTGTTAAGCGTGTGTTCATATGCACGTGGGAGACTTCAATAAGAGATCTATTATATTCGTTTATCTTACTAACCATAATACCTTATTTGTTTTAACATCAAAGCGAATATATGTGGACCTTTCAATATTTCGTATGATTATACCTCAATATTAGTTTTCCTATTAACAAAACATGTTCATAAATATTCTATTTACTTGTTAATTGTGAAATGGAACTATTCACCGGTAAATAGTCCAAAAGACTATTCACCCCTCCAGTGCTATTCACATGAGACGCGATATATCTTCACATAATTTTAACCCCCTTGTGTCTGTGCACAGTATTATAGTCTAATATCCTGTTCGGTATAGTAAAACACTTACTGACTGGACATTCGGATAATAACAAGTTCACTGTTCCCCTCGACACCAATTTTGCCATCGGCTTTGCCTCGTGCAATAGTTGTTGTTTCGGTTGAACAATCAAATTGCTATTACCCGCATATCAGTATATAAGTGTATAATATTTGTCTTATTGAACTTCACTATAAATTTTCAATATTTACCTGCAAAAACACAGACAAGAGCAAATATTACCAGTGTAGACTTCATGACGATCTAACAATATTGTGAGCAACCTATGTATGTCTAAGACTTGTAACCTGTATCAGTTTATCTTATCTCAGGTAGTCTTGTAAGACGTTCATGGTCACGTTTAACAATTTCAAGCTCTACATACTTGATAATAATATTGTTAATCGTGCTACTGTCTTATATCAACAACCTAAACAAGACCACCAAGCCGTTCCTTGTCACGACTTCAAATCTGTACATGAAATACGATTGTAGTGATCTAAGAATAGCTTGAAGATACCAAAGGAGTTATCAGAATCCGTAAATCGAAAAAGGACAGAAAACACAAGGGCCAAAAGAAAAAGGACAAACAATGATATACAAAACATTATGTGAACACATAAAACTAAAATTCGAGTAACACGAACCCCACTAAAAACCGAGGGTGAACTCAGGTGCTCCGGAAGGGTAGACAGTTCCTGTGTCACCTTTACTTATTATTGTCTGGTATCACGCAAGACGTCCATGAATGCGTTGTATTACATATATTGTGGTTGTTAATCTAATGATAATTAACTACAGTGAGCAGATTTCTACTTTATCTTTAACACGCAGTTTTCTACGTGCAAAGGACCATGACTTGGTGTCCGGCAATAGTCAGTTTCAACAAAAGTAGGCCTGAATCATCCTTAAGGATTCTACTTTAGCAATTGCAGCCAAAACTACGGAGGGGCTGGCGTGGTCGTGATGCATGGTAGTTGGATTTACATCTACAACTAACTGTGGAATCAGTTCCTATCGCCACTAAAGTTGATAGTTCGAATCAGGCTCATGGCGAGATGCACTCGATACAACAGTATGTGATAAAGTTTGTCAGTGACTTGCGACAGGTCGGTGGTTTTCTCCGGTTTCCTCCACCAATAAAACTGACCGCCATTATATAACTGCAATATTGTTGAAGTGGCGTTAAACACCATAATCCGCCTTATCCTTCAAAACTAGTTTTATCAAACACAAAAGATGGGTGAAACCACTGAACTTAATTTAACACAGGATTCTATGGGAAATATATACAAACATCTTCTCAGACGCCACTTGACATCCAAACCAAGTCATCCACAAATGATATATGGGTACACTTCTTATCAGATTTGTAGTTTTGATGGCGATCTGAAATCCATGATAACTACCATCATGCCAACAGTCTATCAGAATCGATTTCATACATTTAAAGCAGTTCATCCACAAACGATACTTGGTAAACATCTACCAAACTTGTCATTCTGATGCTGATTAAAAATCGCAGATGACTGTTGGTATCTGATGAAGAAATTTATATCTTTTGTTTTAATGGTCTATACAGTCTAACTTGTATTAATAGGTTGCCATTGGGACGGGGATAATGTGGTTTTTCAAAACAGGTGACCTCTTAAAAGAAGTTCAATTGATATGAAATGTTCTATGCCAGGGCAAGAAAAAGATGACATTTTCAGCTCACCTGACCCAAAGGTGAGCTATTGCCATCACTTGGCGTCCGTCGTCGTCGTCCGTCGTCGTCGTCATCTGTCGTACGTCGTAAACGTTTTCAAAAATCTTCTCTGAAACTACCAGGCCAATTGGAACCAAACTTTGTCTGAATCATCACTATGGTGTCTAGTTTCAAAATTGTGTCCGATGAAGCCGTGCACCAATCAACATGGCCGTTGTTACTAAGAATAGAACATATGGTAAAATTGCGCGTTTTTGGTAATAACTCAAAAACCGTTAATAATATCAAAAATCTGACACGCGGTAAAAATGATCAGCACGACAAGGTCTAACTACCCTGAAATTTTGAAGAAAATCTGATTATCCATCTTGGAGTAATTGCCCTTTTTTCATCAAATTTTCAAAATTTTGATACTTTTCGCTCTTTATTTCAAAAACTATAAGAGATAGATGATAAGTTGAAACTGCAAACATGTTCAGCATGTCAAGATCTACCGACCCTGCAATTGTGCAAAAAAGCTAATTACCCATCTTGGAGTTATTGGCCTTTTTCATCAAATTTTCAAAATTTTAATACTTTTCGTTCTTTATTTCAAAAACTATAAGAGATAGATGATAAGTTGAAACTGCAAAAATGTGCAGCATATCAAGATCTACATACCCTGCAACTCTAAAGAAAATTTGAATACCCATCTTGGACTTATTGCCCTTTTTTCATCAAATTTTCAAAATTTTAATGCTTTTCGTTTTTAATTTTTTTAATTTAAAAAACTATAAGAGTTAGATTATAAGTTGAAACTGCAAAAATGTTCAGCATGATAAGATCTACATACCCTGCAATTGTGAAGAAAATCTAAATACCCATCTTGGAGTTATTGCCCTTTTTTT
This sequence comes from Gigantidas platifrons, assembly GCA_002080005.1. Lineage (NCBI taxonomy): Eukaryota > Metazoa > Mollusca > Bivalvia > Mytilida > Modiolidae > Gigantidas > Gigantidas platifrons. The sequence goes on from MJUT01061076.1 coordinate 76,547, forward strand.
CATAAAATTTTCAAAATTATAATACTTTTTGTTCTTTATTTCAAAAAGTATAAGAGATAGATGATAAGTTTAAACTGCAAACATGTGCAGCATGTCAAGGTCTACCTACAATGCAACTGTGCAGAAAATCTGATTACCCATTTTGGAGTTATTGCCCTTTTTTTCGTCAAATTTTCAAAATTTTAATACTTTTCGTTTTTAATTTCAAAAACTATAAGCGATAGATGATAAGTTTAAATTGAAAACATGTTCAGTATAATAAGATCTACCAACCCTGCAATTTTGAAGTAAATCCCATTACCCATGTTGGAGTTATTGCCCTTTTTTCATCAAAATGTTCTAAATTTTAATACTTTCATCTTATATCTCAAAAACTATTAGAGATAGAGGGAAAGTTTAAACTGCAAAAATGTTCAGCATGTCAAGATCTACAAAACATTTCCCCACAGTTGAAAATGTGTGACAACTGTGTGAAGAGTTATTCCTGTTGAAATGCATTTTTTATTGACTCGCTGCTTTTGGTTACTCAAATAATCAAAGGGAAGCAAATCTATTACATAATGTGAAGTAGCAAAAGCTACATTTTGAGAATCATTAATATATATGTTTTCTTACAGCAATTTTGATAACTTACATTAAAGGGGGAACCCCTGCCCAAATTTCTTTGGAGAAGGGGTCTGCAATGACGAGGGCTACATTTGTTTTTTTTTTTACCAGAGTTATCAAGTTTTATTGGCTGATGTTGTTATATCCAGGTGAGCTATACAGGCTCCTGGGAGCCTCTAGTTAATACAAGTGCCTGCTTACTAGAGGTGAAATCTTGGGCATGCTTGACTGTATATTTCGGGTGAGAGATACTGTGTCCTTTCCTGGATGGTACAGCATGTGGAAAGCGAAATCTGAAGTAAGTCTGAAAAGGGCGAATATGAGTAACTACTTACAATCAAGAAAGTTAACATAGTTAATAGGATGGTATGTTAAGTTATTCGTCTTTATCCCTTAATAATTATAATGATTTGTAATACCAGGACGATGGGGAAAGACTAAAAAATGACTCCACAAAACTTGTCCAAAACATTGAACTCTAAACTCCACTGTTGGAATTTAAAAGCCAATCTATGTT
>MJUT01061088.1:24420-35543 GCA_002080005.1 Gigantidas platifrons
CTATTTCTATTTTTCATACGTTGGGGGGAGGGGTGGGATGATTTTTCAAGTACATCAATCTGTCCTGTTTTCATGTTGGGCGGAAGTCGCTATTGTACATTCGAAATATTAATTGCGAATTTATCAAGTATGATGCACGTGTTACCTGTCTAGTATATTATGTTTTTTTTCTCGATCGACAGTTCAGAGGAGATGTGGCAATATCGGTATTTCTTAAGACAATGGCAAGTTATAATCCAACTAGTTTTACCTCGTCACTTTTTACTGAAGTACCTGTACTAAGTCAGGAAAGTGAGCGGTCATATATATGTGTGTTAGGGTTATCGAATTGCTACTGGCATGCTTAACAAAACACATAACATTGTATCCATAGAAGGATAGAGAACTGGATTTACAGAATCTAGGATGGTAAAAAGCAGGGCATATGAGAGGAGGGTTCGGCCGGTACATCGGTACGGGGTCCGGAAATCCACGAAAGGGCCCGTGAATCTCTGAGGGGCCCCACAGCCTTAGCCATTGACGTTTTATTTAAAATTTTTCATTATTTTTTTGTATTTTCAACTCAAATCCACAGTTTTGAGAGAGGTTTCAGCCTGTTCTCAGACCCCAAAGCAGTATTGTTCCGCCTTGCAAAATTTCTCATGGAGGCCCTGTTGCAGGTACATCGTCATAATTCTTTTTCACAACCTATAATAAAATGAAAAAAAAAGTATCATATCGTCGGAAAATTCCAAAAATTCAATTGAAAAATCGTAGAAATAGGCAAAATCGATATCCCTAACACACATATATATGACCGCTCACTTTCCTGACTTAGTACAGGTACTTCAGTAAAAAGTGACGAGGTAAAACTAGTTGGATTATAACTTGCCATTGTCTTAAAAAATACCAATATAGCCACATCTCCTCTGAACTGTCGATCGAGAAAAAAAAACATAATATACTAGACAGGTAACACGTGCATCAAACTTGATAAATTCGCAATTAATATTTCGAATGTACAATAGCGACTTCCGCCCAATATGAAAACAGGACAGATTGATGTACTTGAAAAATCATCCCACCCCTCTCCCCAACGTATGAAAAATAGAAATAGCCTTATGTGATTTAAATACGTACTAACTGCACTACATGTAAACCGCATGATGCTGTTTGATAAAGACCTTTAGTTAGAACAAGAAAAAATGAACACCTGCATGAAATAGTGTTGTAATTAAAGATCATGAACGTGATTTAGAAGTTGAAAGAATTTCAATGTTTATTATAAATAAGGTTGAAACAAGTCACATTTTGATATCCATTCGGTTGTATTTCACTTTTTTGACGATTTCAATTACGGAAGACGGACCGCAACCAAGACCAAATGAATACCTGAATGAAATAGTGTTGTAATTAAAAACCATGTACGTGAAATATAACACTGAAGGAATTTCAATAAGAATACAAAAAAGTATTATTATTATAAATTCAATATCCTATTTTTTTATAACCTGACGATGTGCACGCCATGGCGTGACAACGTATATGCAGCTACGCCTCTGCAATATGCTTTGTGTCATTCATATACTAAACTAAGATTTTTCAGCTTAATTCATTTTTGCAAATACTGATGATGTCAGTCCAATCAAAATGTATATGTGTCATTTGTAAACTTAAGGAGTTTGTAAAATTGTTTTTGTCCTCTTTTCTTATTTTCATTATTTTCATTTAATTTATTGCTGATTGTTTCTTTCATTCTTTTGGTTTCTTCCCGTTTTTTCTGTTTGTTTTCCTTCTCTTCCTGTTTTAGTAATTGTCTTTTAGCCTTTTCTATTTTACGTTTTTGCTTTCCTCAATCTCTCGCATTTTCCTTTCCTGAGTTTTCCTTTTTTGTCTATACACTTCATCTCCGGAGATCACGAAATATGACTCCTTATTTGGTCGTTTGCGTTTTAAAGAAGATGATGGAACAGGGAAGCATTCGTCTGTCACCGACTGGGCAACGCTCTTACTGCTTTCGTCACAGCTCATTGCTCCTCGAGTTTTTAACTTTTTCCGAGATTGGAATATAGAATCATTTTCAATGTCCATGTTACTAACTAAAGCCGCAGTATCGATTAGTAGTTTTTCTGTGGACAGAGTTGACTCAACAACGTCAAGCGCTATGTCGTCTGTGCATTCTATGCACTGTATGGTTTTTTCGTTTTGCCCCTCTTCGCTGTTACAAATTATTAACATGTCAGCAAGGAGTTCGTCGTCAGGAAGGTCATTCAGAGAGGTGTCATCAGCATAGTTTAATTTGTAGATTAAGGAATCATTTGGGTCTAAAGATAATGGCAGATTACACAAACCATCCGTAGTTATTGGCATCGACAAAGTTATTGAGGAAACAACATTAGATTCCAGTGTTGTATCATGTGTGGATGAGACAATATTTGCAGCTAGTGATTGGTCCGTTGCTGCAACTGTAGTAAGTGTGTTGTTATCATCGTCATACCCATTCGAATCATCTTGTGCAGACTTGTCTAGACCTCCGGCGCTGACATTTTGCATTTGAACATTGGATGCCGGTTCTAGTACGTCAGTTGGAGAATATGCATCATCTGGTATTGCACCAGGGTTGTAATCCCGGTTGCCCTGAATCCACTCTTAAGGTTATTTGGCGTCATTGCTTTTTCCCAAGCCTGTGAAAATACTTTGAGGAATTGGGCGTGGCCAACTGCAATGCCGGTCATGCGAATGAAATTATCCAATTCGGCGTTCCAATGATTTTTAAGCGATTTGAATACATACCTATCAAAAGGTTGTGTCCAATGGCTCGTGTGACTAGGTAATTCAAGAAGAATTATGTTTTCGTGTCTTGCAGTTTCAGTGAATTCAAGGTTGTTGTGGGACGAATGACCGTCAAATATAAGTAGCTGCGGCATTGCTGGACCGATGGATTTGATAAATGTTTCAACAAACCATAGCCTACTAATGCCATCTTTGGTCCACCCACTTTTGGAGACAGAACAATTTGCCCCAGCAATGGGTGAGCCTTTTCCTGCTGACTGCGCATCATAACGATGTAGCTTCTTTTTACTTTTCCCAGGTATTATGAAGTGGGGAGGAATATAGCTACCTGCGGCATTACCACATGCTATCACGGTGACAGTTTCCCTAGCTCCAGAAGTTTTTGCGTGGATAGATTTAGCTCCTTTTTTCGCTATCACTTGTCGAGGCTTGTGCGCTACATTTAAACCCATCTCGTCCATATTCCATATCCTTTCTGGGAAAGATGCGAAATTGTCGTAGAAAAATACTAAACTACAAATTTTAAAACAAATCATATCATTTCAGGGAAGATACTTCGAATTTGAAATAAAACGTCTCATCTAGATCAATATATCATATACATGATTAAGCTATAGGCCCTACAATTACTTTATGAAGGAACTAGCATGACTTACTTATGAAAAAAATACTTGATATAGAGTAGGACACTGTCCGACTTATGATCAAGTCAATGTAATTTCGTTGCCCGACTTACGATCAAACAAGGCCCGTTAAAAATGTCCTTCTACACAACAAAATATTCGTTTTTGTACATAAAACTACCTCATATCTTAATAGGAACACTACGAATTTTGTACACATTTGTGTTTTAGTATTTTGCTGTACACGTAAGTCTTATTTCTGAACAGGTGAAAAGAATGAATTCCTAAAAATCTTACCTCTTTACGTTTCAAAGTTGCCGCTGTTGTTCACTTTTTGCCATTCTCTATCCAGAGTTGTCGTTCCTGCTACGCTACACAACATCTCTGTCAACTCTCATTTTACAAGATTCTTGTAAAACTTAGAAACAGTAAAAAAATGTACTTAAAATTGTTTTAATTATTGTAAATATCAATAAAGACGAAAATAAATCACTCATTTCAAATCAATTCTCTCTTAAAAATGATTTTATCCCCCCCCCCCCGCCCCCATTTCTTGGAGAACCATTTTGCGGAGGTAAACATTAAAAAGTTAAAAACGATCACAAATCATTTTTAAGAGAGAATTAATTTGAAATGAGTGATTAATTTTTATCATTTTTAAATTGTTAAAAGGTCGTAAGTGACAAATTAATGATTTATTTAAAAAAATACAAATGGAAATACCATTATTCCAAATTAAAAGTACAGAGAGTCAACCAAGGTCTTCCCATGTCAAATTTCAATTGAATATGTTGTACCAAAAAAAAATTCTGACTGACCAAAACCTTTATCTTCGATTTTCTCAAAACTACAAAATGTGCACTTACGACCTTCTGGCATTAACCCCTCGATATGTGCATATCAACGTACGTTTGCCAAGATCACATGCAACCGACTACTTGATTTAATTATTTGTTTGTCGTATAGGGCATCAGTAATCATATACGATTTTAGTTATACTTATTAGGCCCTTTGGTTTTCTTATTCCGAAAGACTTTATAATGATTTGGTTTTCTAATCTTTTACTTTGAACGTAACTGATGAGGGATTTTCAGAAACGCGCCCTTGGCACTAAATTATATACCTAAGTTTGTATTGTAATGTGAGACAAATCCTAAGTAATTGTTGCGCTTTAATAAGCGCCTGCTACAAGGAGCATGCCACTGTCAAAATACGAGCAACTAATTTGTGTCCAGTCCTGTAAGACGTGGAACTTAGTCACGAATCAGACAGGCATGGATCATGTTCAAGAGATATACAGATATTAAGATAAGAAGTTCAGTTTGATAGGAAGAGTTTGAAGATACCATAAGGGTAATCAGAATCCGTATATAGAAGAAGAACAGACTACACAATGGCTAAAAGAAAAAAGTACAAAAGGACAAACAACAATCTACAAAACATACACAAGATGCAAGTTGGATTGTTTAGTAAGCACATCATATCTCAAATATAAGTTTTAGAATGTTAGTAGAAATTGTTTCATATCCTAAAAACTTGATGTTAAACTAGTTAGTTCTTTTATTATCTCATATTCGTAAAACATGAGAATCAATGTTGTTAGTACAATGAGCGTGTTTGCTGATGCTTTTGGGTGCGTGTTATTCATGTTGACATCCTTGTGGTTACACGACGGGTGTCACTAATATACCAAGAACTGGCGTTCGGGCCATTTGAGTTCACCACCGTTTTAGGTCGGGTTGTTGCTGCCCAATCTTCAGTCTTAGGTGAAACGCTAAGTAGATTGATCATTGTCAGCATTTTGTCCTTTCTGTGATCTGCGGCTTCTGATTGCCACATTGGAATCTTTTGCCTAATGATAACCTAGTTTACTCACAACTTGTTCTAATGCATATGGTAAATTTTGTTGTGCCTGTGGTCTATATCAGGTACATGTACAAACACTGAGCGATATAGGTGAGATGGTGAAGCATGTTACTCAAGAATGACCAACAATATTAAAAAAATATATAAAAATATCAGAAATAACAAGAGAATTTTGAAAATATAGTTCCTTATCAATATAAAGGGGTGAAAACTGATGATATGTAAAAGAATACCTGTGTATTGAAGAGATGTGACTTCTAATAAAAATGATTCTCTTGAAAATCGAACGTCAGTGGAAACAAATCCTACAAAGACTTTCCGAGAGAGAGAGAATATTGGTAAGTCAAAAAACATAATGTTGTGGTCTTCATATGGATGTAACCCATTTAATCATGTAGGTAGAACGGATGATACTAGAAATCAAACGTAAATAGGAAGACTTACACATACTATCAGAGACACAGAGAGAGGGGCTGGTAAGTCAGACTATAGTTTTCTACAGCTTGTTCTAATGTATCAGAGACAGAGAGAGAGGGGGTTTGTAAGTCAGACCATAGTTTCCTACAGGTTGTTCTAATGTATCTGGTATATGTGGTTTATAGCAGGTACATTTACCAACACGGAGCGACATAGAGGGGGTGGTGAAGCATGTTACTCAAGAATGACCAACAATATTAAAATATATATAAAAATATCAGAAATTACAAGGGAATTTTGAAAATATAGTTTACTATAAAAATAAGGGGAAGCAACTGATGTTATCCAAAAGAACAACTTTCCATTGAAGACAGGTGACTTCAAATAAAAATGGTTCGCTCGATAATCAAACGTCAGTGGGAACAAGTCTTGCAAACACTATCATAGAGAGATAATAGCGGTTAGTAGAAATACATAATGTTGCGGTCGTCATGTGGAAGTAACCCCTTTTAATCGTGAAGAGCGGTGGAGAGAGAGAGAGAGAGAGAGAGAGAGGGAGAGAGAGTTGGTAAGTAGAAAGACGTAATGTGTCTTGGTAGTCAGCAGTAAGTCAAATTTGCTTAACCATATCTACAATTTAATATCTTACTTAAAGCAATAAACAATTTTTGGGTTAGGTTTGTGGTGTTTAACACCGCCTTCAACAATATTCCAGTTACATTGTGGCGGTCAATTTCATTGGGAGAAGAAACTGAAGTACCTGGAGAAAACCATCGACATGCTATTATTCACTGACAAACTTTGTCACGTAATGTTGCATTAACTTCACCTCTCCATGAACGGGGTTCGAACTCACAACTTTAGTGATGGTAGGCACTGATTGCACAGGGAGTTGTAAATCCAACTACCATACGAGCACGCCCAGAACCACCCATGAAGAAGCAATAGATCATGTTCGTTTATATCAACACATATTTGTTTACTACGTAGTCATCCATTTTGTTGGTCACATGATCTGAAAAGGAAGTTGTAGTATAAAAATAGTCGTACGGATGAAGAAAATAAATCAACATTAAAAACAGCTGAAATACTTATCTACTTACATTAAATAATAATTAACCAATAAACGAATACTATGGAATCTAAATACCCTTAAGCCATGTAATGTCTCTTAATATTAAAACTGCCAAAAATAAAATAAAAACAAGTTGTACAGTCTTGCCTGTACGTGTATCTTTCAATCGCTTTGTTTTTATTTACACCGTTAATAAGCAAAATCGTATAATTTTAGAATAAAACCCTTTTTTTACTTTTATTTACCCATAGATAATTCGCAAGACTTCAAAAAATTCTTAACCTTAATAATATGAATATTATTAAAATTATTTTTTTTAGTTTTTCAACCCATAGCAACAAACTGGATTTCACAATTTGAATGTATTTATTAAGAAAAAATACCAGTTTCAATAAGACATTTCACAAATACGACAATTACAATATTCACAATTAACGTAGTTGCTACCAGGAAGACCAGACTAATGTAGACCATAATAAACAAATGTTAAAAATATATCCTTCCAAATAAAGTTGTAACATTGTGAAAAACCTCATACATTTTTGTGACCAAGGTAAAAACAGTACGCAGATTACTTAGAACTGTTGTAGTAGAAGGAAAGTTATATTGTTAATTCAATTATTTACTCAGTAAAGAGACATTGTTACACTGGATGTATTAATTTATTTGTTTATCTATTATTTATTTTTAATAAATTTGTTTTAAATCGTTTTATTTATTTGTTTATCTATTATTTATAGTTAATACATTTTATTTTAAATCGTGAGTCAGATCGGTAAATCCTGTTCTGTTTTAATTCCTGATAGGAACACGCCATACCAAAACGTACAGATTGCAAGATTATACTGTCACGAAAAAACAAACAAAAACAAACAAACAAACAATAAGTAAAATACCGTGGACGAAACACAACAGATCTTAAACATAGATAAACAACAAGAGATTAAAATAATTACAGTCAAACAGTAATATTAAATTACTACACTAAGTGGCATGTGACCATGACTCCATGGACGTAATGAATACCTACATAAATAATGAATTAATGTGTAAAAATAGAACATAAAGTGATCATCTAGTGGTTAGTGATATGGAAATTTTACTTTTAAAATGCACAAGTGTCTACGTTTCAATAAATAACTACACTGACATATGGAACAATAGAGTGCAAATTCTTGCAATCAGGTTTGTTCTTATTTTTTAGCTTATTATCAGTTGAGTGGTAAATTCTTGAAACAAGATTGGGTTTAGGTTGTTTATCATTGTATAAAGTTCAGTTGTAAACTCTTGAAATCATGTTCGGTCTAGGTTGTTTAACATAGTATAAAGTTCAGTTGTAAACTCTTGAAATCATGTTCGGTCTAGGTTGTTTAACATAGTATAAAGTTCAGTTGTAAACTCTTGAAATCATGTTCGGTCTATGTTGTTTAACATAGTATAAAGTTCAGTTGTAAACTCTTGAAATCATGTTCGGTCTAGGTTGTTTAACATAGTATAAAGTTCAGTTGTAAACTCTTGAAATCATGATCGGTCTAAATTGTTTAACATATTTAACATAGTATAAAGTTCAGTTGTAAACTCTTGAAATCATGTTAGGTCTAGATTGTTTAACACAGTATCAGCTGAATGGTAAATTTTTGAAACCAGGTTGGTTCTTATTTGCCTAACATAGTATTAGTTGAGTAGCAAATTCTTGCAACCGGGATAGTTCTTATTTACTTTAAACAGTATAAGGATCAGTTGTAAACTCTTCCAACCAGGTTGGTTTTAAATTGTTTAACACAGTATCAAGTTCAGTTGTAAATGTTTGAATCCATGTTGATTCTAGAATGTTTAACAGAGTATCAAGTTCAGCTGTATATTCTATCGTATTGGTTCTAGATGCATACCACAGTATCAAGGTCAGTTGTAAATGCGTAAAAGCAGGTTCGTTCTATATTGCTTACCAAAGTATTAGTTGCATTGTCTACTAGGTTGGTTCTAGATTGTTTAATACAGTATACAGGTCAGTTGTAAGTTCTATCAGCTTGGTTCTAGATTGTTTAATACAGTATCAAGGTCAGTTGTAAGTTCTATCAGCTTGGTTCTAGGTTGTTTAATACAGTATACAGGTCAGTTGTAAGTTTTATCAGCTTGGTTCTAGATTGTTTAATACAGTATCAAGGTCAGTTGTAAGTTCTATCAGCTTGGTTCTAGATTGTTTAATACAGTATACAGGTCAGTTGTAAGTTCTATCAGCTTGGTTCTATGTTGTTTAATATAGTAGCAAGGTCAGATGTAAGTTCTATCAGCTTGGTTCTGGATTGTTTAACACAGTATCAAGGTCAATTGTAAGTTCTACCAGGTTAGTTCTGGGTTGTTTAGCACAGTATAAAGGTCAGTTGTAAGTTCTATCAGCTTGGTTCTAGATTTTTTAACTCAGTATCAAGGTCAGTTGTAAGTTCTATCAGCTTGGTTCTAGGTTGTTTAATACAGTATCAAGGTCAGTTGTAAGTTCTATCAGCTTGGTTCTAGGTTGTTTAATACAGTATCAAGGTCAGTTGGAAGTTCTATCAGCTTGGTTCTAGGTTGTTTAATACAGTATCAAGGTCAGTTGTAAGTTATATCACCTTTGTTTTAGATTGTTTAATACAGTATCAAGGTCAGTTGTAAGCTCTATCAGCTTGGTTCTAGATTGTTTAATACAGTATCAAGGTCAGTTGGAAGTTATATCACCTTGGTTCTAGGTTGTTTAATACAGTATCAAGGTCAGTTGTAAGTTATATCACCTTTGTTCTAGATTGTTTAATACAGTATCAAGGTCAGTTGTAAGCTCTATCAGCTTGGTTCTATGTTGTTTAACACAATATCAAGGTCAGTTGTAAGTTCTACCAGCTTGGTTCTATGTTGTTTATCATAGTATCAAGGTCAGTTGTAAGTTCTATTAACTTGGTTCTATGTTGTTTAACATAGTATCAAGGTCAGTTGTAAGTTCTATCAGCTTGGTTCTAGATTGTTTAACACAGTGTCAAGGTCAGTTGTAAATTTGTAAAAACAGGTACGGTTGTATATTCTACCAGGTTGGGTCTAGATAGTTTTACAAAATATCAAGTCTAACTGTAAATTCATGCAAACAGATTGGTTATAGAGTGCTTAACCAAGTTTTAAGTTCAGTTGTAAGTTCTTGCAACCAAGTTGGATTTAAACACAATATCAATTTCAGTTGTAAATTATCACAATCAGTATCTGGTTTAGTTGTAAATAATGAAATCCAGTATCAAGTTCAGTTGTAAATTATCAAACTCAGTATCAGGTTCAGTTGTAAATTATCAAACACAGTATCAAGTTCACTTGTAAATTATCAAAACCAGTGTCAAGTTCAGTTGTAACGTATCAATGCCATCATTAAGGCGATATGCTTATCTTCACAATAATTTAATGTTTTTCGGGTATTTCGCGCAAAATAAAAGCATTATGTGGTCACATTGTTACATTGGAAGATACAGAATTCCTACTATTTATCTAAACGTCTTCTGATATTTGTATTTGTAGAGAGCACAGCACTATATCAGCAATGAAATAAGTGGTATTAAGAAATAATTACCCCATTATAATAAGCCCACACAGTTTTATGTGAGATCTGTATTTTACTCATCCGTGGACAAAGCATAACATTAGACATCCAGTTACTTACAGGGCAGAGGCAAAAGCATAAAGTTTTACCAATCCATGAAAGAGGGCGGTAACATTTGTATTGGCGGATAACTTTTGCTGTTTTCAATGATTTTGCTATTATGTTTTGTAACTGTTGTGAGGGTGTGGTATTTTGTATTTTTCATATTGTGAATGAATTTGTTACTCGGAAGAACAAGCAAATTGTGATCATAATAAACACATGTTCTTGTATCTATCTTACAGGGATTTCATACATTTCTGCAACAAAAACCACTTGCAGAATAATAAAGACTAGAAAATTGAATGCCCCTGTCCCCCGTCTCAATCTTATCCACCTCAACCCCCCCCCCCATTCCAATTTCCTACCTTAACTTTTGGCTTGGTTCCGAGGAATGTGTAGGGGTATAATGCAAAGAAAACGTCTTGAAGAGCCAAAATGGATTTTCAATATAACTTAATTTGAAGGAATGGTATATTATTCATCGGGTATGATGTAGAAAACTTATGTATAGACTTTGAAAGGGGTTTGTGTCTTAGTTTGTGTCTGTAAGACACATACAATGACCCCGCGGTTATAATTGCAAAAGGGTAAACCAATGTTTTGCTTATTCAGCATCAAGCAGAAATGACTGAAATAAATGAATCTGTACCTAACAATGTTCGATCGATTGATTGATTGATTGATTGATTGATTGATTGATTGATTGATTGATTGA
>MJUT01061088.1:42717-62005 GCA_002080005.1 Gigantidas platifrons
AAAAAAACCTCTTAATGCAATTTCTGATGCCCAGTTTTGATTTATACAGTTAAAATAAGTAAAACACGAGGGTGTGCATTTTTAGTACTTCATGTTTCAATAAACCAATAAAAAAATACAACACAAATTTAATTTTGCCCATCCCCCTTTTTTTACAACCACAATTTTAGGTGTGTGTTGTTCAAACCAGATTTTTTGTAATACAAATAGACAATAGATAATATTTATTAGTACTAACACATTTACAATAGATGGTTATGACACATAAAGAAAGATATACATGTAAAACATATATAATATCAATACATGTGGGAGCGACAGTGGCATCAGCTTGCATACGTACATATATAAATATAAATATAGAGTGAAAATGTACTCATTTTATTTGTTATAAACATGTATACCTGGTCCATGCCCAAAATGTCTACTGTTTTTTCCCCAAAATGTCTACTGCAGAATATTAGGCTTTTCCCAAAATGTCTAAAAAGATTTTAAATTTTTTTATAATGTCTGTCACAATAATTATTTTATCATACATATTTAATTTTAGGACATTTTTCATAATTATTATTATTATTTTTTTTTTTATAAAATTTCCATATAAAATTAGTAGATGTTTATACAATAAATTAAAGCCTTACAACTATTTGACAACTGAAATGTTTACACAACATTTAGACATTCAGGTAGACATTTATAATTAATCAAGCCTCATTAAAGATAACTTTATTTTTTATTTGTAAAAGTGAATAAAGACCAAAATGTCTATTTCCAAAAACCTTTTTGTTAATGAATATGATTGTTCTGACTTAAATATCATTACATGTAAAGCTATATGAATAAGAAATATTTGTAATAAAACTGAAGTAACCAAGCGATGTTTTATTTTCATTGTACTATTATACTGCCTATTTGGTGTATTTTTCATCATTGCACAACTATATCATGGTACTTAATACAGCAACTCATGAAATATTTAAGTAACATAAGAAAATTACCTGTAGACATTTTGGGAATAACTTTTAATCAGGGAGTAGACATTTTGGGAAAAACATGTCTAATTAGCCAAAATTTACCTGTAGACATTTTGGGAGTAGACATTTTGGGATGACTCCGTATACGTTGACTAGGATGAATTTCTCTTGGACATGCATTTATTCATAAAATTGACAATGATATTGAGAAGTTTTGGTGAATTGCTGTTCAGTAGGGCTATCATCTGACGTTTATTGAAAACTTTTTGATTTACTTCACCTAAGATGCTTTTTATTTTTTCAAAAAAAGTCTTGCCTTATATGTGCATAAGATGGGCAGTCAAGGAAAACATGCAATTCATCTTCTACTTTACCAGTTCTGCATGATAAGAAAACACGATTTTCACGTGGAATATTATAGTACCTGCCCTTCTCAATTTCAAGAGAGTGGGCACTAATTCTAAATTTGCATAGAGTAGACCTATCCTCTTTAAATTTACATATATCAGTGTATGCAGGTCTTTCATTAATTTTGAACACATTTTGAAAAAATTCTAGTTTCAAACATTCTCTAATTGAGCAATTAAGGTTTTAAATTACATGGTCATGGATTCGTTGCTTTATATTTGTTAAGTAAAATGCAATATTATTAGTATGGAAATTCAGGTGTCCAAATCCTAATTGATTTACCCAATCCTTTACAGTATTTAACCAAATGTATTTCTTTCAGCTACAGAAAGAATTAAAGATCAAACTTTGTTGCGATACCCATGAAAAGTTCTAATTATGTTATTTACCGGAAAAAAAGAATGGATATGGGTAAATGTACATCATGTATATTTTAATGTATATAAAACAAAATCCAACAACATACAAGAAAACAACCATCCCCCCCTTTTTAAAAAGAAAAAAAGAAAATAGAATGGTCATCAACTATGATAATAAATAAATAAGTTTGATTTAAAGTCGAAGCATGTATAACAAGCATAACACAAGCTCTAATGAGCTTTTAAATTCGACTATACATTGAACAACACATACATGACATAACATGCATACAACATACAGCACATATAAAAAAGCACATAATAATTTAAAAGCATAAAGCCATATACTTATCCACATAAATACTTGATACACAAACATGCATACAACATACAGCACATATAAATAAATAAATAAAACACATAATATTTTAAAAAGCCATACATATGCACATAATACTTGATACACAAACATGCTGATAAGAAAAGCAGTATAAAATCAAGCTAGAAATCAGAATGAAAGTTAAAGTAAAAACATCAACTAAAAATATAAGGATGCTAACTAAAACATAATGAACTAAAAATAAAAAAAGGATGCAAACTAAAAGGAGCAAGAAAGAACGCAGCAGGCATAAGGTAAAAAATAAAAATAAAATCAGTTACAAGCATTTTATTGATTTTATTTTTATTTTTTAGCTTATGCCTGCTGCGTTCTTCCTTGCTCCTTTTAGTCCTAGATTTAATCTGACGTGTACTTCTCGTTCTTGTTCTTTGAAAGTTTTGCCAAAATAACAGTATGTTTGTTGAAACTTGATATTTTCACCCAATGTTTAAAACTCCCGCTTAATAGGCCTCTCGATACGAAATGGGTTGTCCGTGGGTAGCGAAGAACAAGCTAAAAAAGCTCCGAAAATCTTTCCGACCAATCAAACAGCGCGAAGCAAAATATGCTCGGTTGACCTCCTGAATCGTCACGAGTGGAGGAAAGTTGGATGTGTCGTCGAGAATAAACTTGAATTTCTTCAATATATATTTGTTGTTCGTACGTATAAACTAGATAGGAATGAGGAGAAATAATTTTTGAGACGAGGACAAGCGAAGGTACTTTTTAAAACTGGCGCGTTATTGTAAAATATCGAGTCAAAGCGAGGATTCCCTCTTTGTATTTTGACCATTGTTTCTTACCTTTATGTTATTTTTAAGTAAAACGGCAGCTGGACCTAGAAACAAAAGTTAGTAGAACGAGAGAGTTGTAACACTAAATGTTGTAAAATATGGATAAATGGCACAAAGATGTACTTCCAGACAAAGATCCATACCATAATCGCGGGAGGGATCAAATTCAACAGCCATCAAAGAACATGCATTCAAAGCTTTAGTCCGACCGAAATTGGAATATTGTAACACCATTTGGGACCCACACACACAACAGCAAAAACTTCAAATTGAAAAAATTCAACGGAGAGCGGCCCGCTATGTCAGTAACAGGTACCACAATACAAGTTCTGTAACAGATATGATATCTGACTTGAATTGGGCCCCACTTGAGGTGCGCCGCATAAGGTACTGACTCATATTCTTTTACAAAGTCATACACCACTTAGTTGCCATACCATATTCAAATCTATTAATTCCAGTTGACACCAGAACCAGACACACAAATCCAAATTCATTCAGGCACATACAGACATCAAAAGACTGCTACAAATACTCATTCTTCCCCAGTTCTATCACACTTTGGAACCAACTGCCTACAACATTTATCACTGCAGACACAGTTGACGGTTTCAAGAGCATGATCCCAGTATCTGCCTTGATTCCAATTTTCACACCATAATCACTCATACTCATAGTAGTTATCAAATGTATATAGTTTTAACCTTTGATTTATTGTATATATGTTAAACTTTATGTATAACTAAATTTGATACGGCGCTCGGCCAATAATCTTCAGTAGTGAAGGATGGCTAGAAATGTAAAGAAGAAGATGAGGAAAAAAAGGGGGGTCCGGAATTCGAGTTCCTGTGTTATTTTTAATAAGACTGAAAGTTTCGTAAGGGGGAACACTAGTAACCAGGCTTTTAAATTATTTTGCTCAAAAAGTAACTGTGAAGCTATGTATCATTGATTCTTTGTCCTCGAGATAACCGTGATCAAAATAATGAACAATCTGAATGTTTGCTCCGCCCACAGCTAGTTATACACTCGGTCCCGGTTTAATACATCATAGCTCTACACATCATATGTATGTTTTATATTTATTCTGTTTTATATGTTTTCTCATTGATATATCATGTCTTATATATGTAGCCTTAAACATATCTTTGCGGATCCAATTATTTTGATGTATTTTAGTGTAACTTTTCATAATTACAACAGCTACCCCTTGTCCCTATTGGAATCGTCAGTTTTTATAGTCGTTTCGTTGCGTAAATTTTAACTGAGTAACTTGTCAATCGGCTCGTCTTAGGAGTTGGACGTTTTATCTTGACACGAGTATAGCGTGCAGTCTTCATATTTAAACAAATGTATTACATATTCACTTCAGAGAAGTACTGACTGGTGTTTTTTTGTTTGTTTTTTTTTCATTGTTTTTTTTGTTTTGTTTTTGTCAAATTAGTAATTGTAAGTTTTAGCAAAAAAAACATTTCGTGCTGCTTTCTTGAATTTTTAGTTTGGTGAAATTTTCATAAATTTGAAGTTTGTTACTTTGAATTAAGGTCGAAATTTATATAAATTGCCAAAAGGCTTCTTCTACCACTACAACTGCTCGCCATGATATAGCTGAAATATTGCTGAAAGTTGCGTTGAACACAAAAAATCAATCAATCAACCAAAAAGTGTAGGTACCTTTAATTAAAATATATGTACAGTTTGTAATTTGCACTGTACATTTTGCATAAGGAACTTAACTTTTAGGGGATGAGGCTTATATTGTTGCCCCGAGCAAACAAATAGATAAGTATTTAGTTTTTAGACATTAAAAATGTATGTGTATGAACTTGAGAAACAGCAATAAAAGCGACATTCTGGCGAGTATTGCTTTTCGTTTCTACTGCAAGCAGAGATTGTTTTGTTTTACTTTGCTTGTTTGTTGATTTTTTTGTTTTTTTTTTATTTTTGCTGTTTGTTTGTTAGTTTATTTTGTTGTTGCTTTATTTTTTTTATTTTTGTTTGTTGTTATTATGTTTTGTTTTTGTTTTTGTTTTTTGTTAATTGTTATTTTTATTATTATTATATTCAGATATATTGTGTTAACAATAACAATACTAATTTTAATTAAGCAATAGATGCATTTATATATAATAACTTTTAGACACGGATTCTCAAAGTGGAAATCAGAACCTAGAACACGAGACAGACAACACCATGTACAAAAGAAAACAGGACAACAATCTACAAAACACTATACAGAAAACTCACGATCGAGTAACACTAACCCCACTAAAATCCGAGGATGACATCAGGTGCACTGGAAGGGTGGGTAATTCCTGTTCTACTAGTACCACCCGTCATGTTACTCTAGGTTCACACCCGGTACTAGTTCATAAATGAGGAAAGGAACTGGAAGTACAACATCATGCATGCAAAATATTGTTCAATTTACACAAACAGAGGGTGTAAGCAGTTGATATTTTGTTCCAATTTCTTATTGGGTTTCTGCAGCGCTGTCCGTGTCCAACCTTTCCATATTCCTCTTTTCCTTACACAAGACGGAGGGTACTAGGAGACTGTATGCATATAGTAGACGTGTAAAGCAGAGGTTCATATGTTCATCACTATGTAGGTAGAAAATCACAAGATGAGGAGGGTCACTTCCTGATTAAATACAGACGGAGTCGACTTTTTCATCTTCCAAATTTATGATTGGGTGGTATAAACCCTCCCCTTCATTATATCAACAAGCCCATGCAGCTTCTGTATTGCCAAGACAAATATGTATATGAATGTTATAACTTAACATAAAAAGGTTCAAACTTTATCTATGGGTCTTTGTATGAATATTAGTCTAATTTGAGAATGAAGCATTAATAACTGAATAATATGTGAATGGGAATACTTTTCATGCTGGTGGAATATACAAACGAGGGTTGTTTTTTTCTAAGTTTTCAAACTCGAGTGGCGGCAACGTACCAATTTTACCTTAAGTAGCCTACATAGCACTGATTGCAGTATAATCTATAATCATTCAGCAAGCTGGGACATAGTGTAGTTGATTTATTGTAAATGATTTAATTAAAATATATATTATGATGTTTTGTGTGTATTAAATATAGAAAATTTCATGTTGTTCTTTCTAGTATCACTTGTCATAAGATTTCGTACTATGAATCAATAATGATCAGTATTTACAAGGCGAGGGCTTATGGTTAGAGTGTTTAACGCCACGGTGAACGATGGTTGGTTATATCGTGGTAGTCAATTTGTTTTGGTGGAGGAAATCCGAGTACCTGGAAAAACCAGTCACCGACAAACTGTATCACATAATGTTGTATCGAGTACCCTTCGACATTAGCGTGATTCCAACTCACAACCTTAGAGGTGATATGCACTGATTTGCATAGGTAGTTGTAAATCCAACTACCATACGATCACGATAACCTTGCCATGATTATAATATATAGATAACTACGTCTGCAAATAATATACTACACTTGATATCATCATCCGTCAGTAATAATTGAAATGCATTATGGATTATGTACGCTTGGTTGGGGACCGACCATTTAACCTACAGATGCTATGGGTTTTCTTTGCACTGTTTTTCTTTTTGTATTGTTTTTGTTTATTCTATTGGGGGGGGGGAGACGAAAATAAATATCTTCCAAATTATATAGAAAAAATATCTTTACTTAAAAATGCAATAGATCATCAGATTCCAACATGATATTTGGGGAAATTACCGATATTTCATGCAAAGAACTCTGAAAAAAAATACTGGTTCAGGAAATGAACTTAGCCACCTATAAGTTCAATGGTAAATCGCTAACTTGTTGAAGGAGTGTAAATGAACATTAGGTCAAATAGTCTGGTAAATATTTCCATAGATGAAATTTCTGTTCTGCTTCCGTTGAATATCCTTCATATGTTTAAGGTAGACAACTGGTGTATAATGGTGCAATCTTTGATATAGTAACCAACTTCAACCAAGTCATCATCAATTGTAACCGATATATCAAGAACATTTGTTTACTTAACAAAAAAACCCAACAGATTATTAACAGACACGAAAATCAGTACTTTTTTCAAATTTTGCCATCAAATTGAAAGAAAACTAAACAGAGAAATAAAGATTCAACAACACAAACCCCATAAAACAACCGGGGGTGAACTCAAATGCTTCAGAAAGAGTAAACAGATCCTGCTTTATTATTGGCATCCGTCCTGTTACTTTTGCAAAAAAAAACATCTGGTATAAACCCATTATTTAAATGGTTACACTTTTTCATTGATTGCAATCAAAATATGTAGATGTACATATTTTTATGACCATACATATATTTTGAAGATTATTGTATAAACGTTGAGAGAATCGCTTGATAACTCCGACTCTCTCCTAGCAACTCCGGCTATGTGCATGTGCAGTAACTATGATACGACTGGTGCGTTCTACAGGTAGATTTACCGGTCACAACAGAGGCTTTACCATTTAATAAAGTATATTTATGGAAAGATATATACAGTCCTAGTTGTTAATAGGAGTAACAGATACAAATGTCAGTGACACCACTATCAATGTGACAATACACTATTTCCACATTTTCTACTTTGATTCTAAATTTGTACCTTTTACAGGATTTATTTTCACCTTAAGGCCGACAAAATGGTGCCAGTTCAATTAAAATAACATATATTTTTTCCATTAATCTGTTCAAAATTTCAATCTTGCAACAATTTGTGAATTTTCTATTTGCTATGAAATCCACCACTGGTTAGAAATGATTACGATACATCCACCGCTGGTAATTCAATATGTTGGGGAAATTACATCTACCTCTGCTTAGTGCTTGAATGAGTAAGTGATTGTTGTTTAACGCCAATTCAGCAATTTTTTCAGCTATATCATGTCGAGAACAAGTTAATTATCAACGAGACGATGATAAGGTCCCTTTGTTCTAGACCAACACGCCGAGTTCGATTTTTATTGTGCTGGCTCACTGAAACAACAGTCCGCGGGTAGACATGTCGTTCCACTCGGACACATTATTCTGATTCCGAGCCAACCAATCTTTGCTCTCCTTAATGCTGGGTGCTTAGCGGAGAAGCAACAAATACCAATTTTATAGTCTTTGGTTTGACCCGATCGGGGCTACAACCCACGATCTACTGCACCCGAGGCAAGCACGCTAACCATTACGCCACAGATGCGGTTACCTCTGATTGTAAGCTTACCCTGGTTAAAAAAAATTGCATTCACTTCTGTTTGTAAAATTAACATGTTTTGAAAAATAACATCCACCTGTTATTAAATTTAACCTGGTTAGAAAAGATGTATCCACCTCTGCTTGTAAATTAATATATACATGTAAAGAAAGAAAAAAAAAACTGCCTCCATTTTGAAGTTTCATTTCTTCTTCCCTGTAATGAAAACATTATACAAAACTTACAATATACAAATGTAAAATGTACCCTACACACACTTACTTATGTAATAATCACACATTAAAATAGTTCTCCTCTCTGTACTAAAAAGATTTGCATACATCAGTTTGTGTTATGTTAGAAAACAACATGAAGATATGGATTTTAATAGTCAGTATTGTTATTGTTATGTAGGAAATTAAGGAAGGAAACAATGAAAAAAAAACTTGATTTCGATGAAAGAAATTAAGCAATGCAACAATAACAAATCATAAAGTATATTACCCACCCCCTCCCCCATCCCCAATTTATTGTTTTTTTTTATGTCACCAGTACTCTTCGTATTAAAGAAAATTAAAACAGTTTCAAAACATTTTTATTTAGAGAAAGGTGGCGACCATCTTAGATTTCCTTTTGACAACCAAAAAAAACACAATCTTTATACAGGGTCCTTCCTGTAAAGGGCATTCTGAATATTTAGTAGTTGCACAACAAATAAGTCTTCTGAGAAGAAATGGATGCCAAACAGAGAGCATAATTAACCATTTAAACCTCACTAAATTTCCAAATAAATAAAACATACAATATGTTTAAGTCAACTCAAGTAGCATAGGTGCCATCTGGTCAAATGATCAAATGTGAAAAAATGTATGGATGACAGAAAATGGATGATTCTTAACAGGGCTATTTATATAGAAACACTTCAAGTTCTCCCAAATCTTAACAGGGCTATTTATATAGAAACACTTCAAGTTCTCTCAAATCTTAACAGGGCTATTTATATAGAAACACTTCAAGTTTTCTCAAATCTTAACAGGGATATTCATATAGAAACACTTCAAGTTCTCTCAAATCTTAACAGGGCTATTTATATAGAAGCACCTCAAGTTCTCTCAAATCTTAACAGGGCTATTCATATAGAAACACTTCAAGTTCTCTCAAATCTTAACAGAGCTATTTATATAGAAACACCTCAAGTTCTCTCAAATCTTAACAGGGTTATTCAGATAGAAACACTTCAAGTTCTCTCAAATCTTAACAGGGATATTTATATAGAAACACCTCAAGTTCTCTCAAATCTTAACAGGGCTATTAGTATAGAAACACCTCAATTTTCTCAAATCTTAACAGGGCTATTCATATAGAAACACTTCAAGTTCTCTAAAATCTTAACACAGCTATTCCTACAGAAACACTTCAAGTTCTCTAAAATCTGAACAGGGCTATTCATATAGACACTTCAAGTTCTCTCAAACAATGATAATTGATGTCTATTAAATACAAGTTTTTCTTTTTTATTATAGAGTCTACAAAACAATCCAGCCATTATAAAATAATAATAAACACAAATATACATAACTCATGTAAAACTTGTAATACTGTGTACATAGCACTTAAAAATATATGACTTGAATAAAAAATGCAACATCATGTCACAGAGAAACTATTTTTACTGCATTTTTGCCATGATAATCGTTTTTCAATCCAACAATCTACTTACCAATTCAAAAGAGAGAATTACAGTCTATATGCTTTCATTTGTAACCGTAATGATTTTATTCGATCATATGTAGATGGCATTTGAAATTCAGAAGATGAGTTGCTATCACTGACAAGTAAGAGAAACGCTATTTTTAGTTAATCACATGTACCCAGTTTAATATCAATTTGCATGAATAACGAATGTCGGCAATATAGTTCATACTCTCAAGAGAATATTTCGCCCACCATACAAAGTGTTCTTATGGACCAAAGAACTAATTAGTTAGTGGTATTCTTGATTTTGGACCCAAGAAGATAAGTAACAAACATCTACTTAAAAAAATGCAAATGCAAAAACATTGTTGGGGAGATAAAGCAAATACGAATGAGATGGCTCGAACATGTGATGAGAATGGCACCCAATAGATTCCCTAAAGCTGCCCTACACTGGACACCACTTGGCAAGAGAAAGAGAGGCAGAGCAAAACAACATGGAGGACAATTACATCAGAGCTGGAGGGAATGGGTTTTACTATGGGCCACGTTGCAATGGGGCAGAGGAAGATGGCGGCAAATTGTTGATTTCTCATCGGGGATGAAGAAGATAAGAAAGTTAGTCATTCTTGAATTTGAGACTGATTCAGTGATTTAATGGTTAGTGTGATAATCTATAGTACAGTATATCATGGGTTCAACCCCTGGTCAGGTCAAATCAAAGGCTATACATTATTTATAAAAATGCAGCATTAATGCACAAGAGCTAAGTCTGCAAGCACTATAACAATCTGATTCAGCGTATTGGTCGAATACAGAACAGATATCATCATCATCGTCACGTCAAAATGTAACTTGTTCGCTCTATCATGTAGTTGAAAAATTGTACATGTGGTGTTAAACTACAATCACACACTCATACTTAAATTAGTTCTTTTCGAGGTCAATTGATATACAATTTTGCTTTGTTCAATAATATTATGAAATCAATGTTCAATGAGATTTGTATACATTTTCCAAAACAGAGTCTTATGCAGCCATCTTGGAAATTATATCAGCACAAAATATGAATACTTCATAGAGGATCATCAAACGATCAGTCATGTTTGAATTGTCCCAGTAATTTCAGATTAGAAAATTGAAATCTATAAAGTTCACGGACAAGTTGTCCTTATTTAACCAATGACAACGAGACCGAATATTTGGCAATACACTGAAGAAGAATTGTCACAGACTATTTGGCAATAGACTGGAGAAGAACTGTCATAGACGATTTGGCGATAGAATGTCAAAAAACAATGAATAATTAACTAATTACAACAAACCATAAAGTCGAGTCTATAAAGAAAAAAAAAGAGATTTTTATCAAGAGGATTTACACAACACACTGATCTTCAATCAAATAGAAATAACCTGTAAATAACATACTGAACATAGTTTGTATTCCTGATATGATCCTTCTAAAAACATATGTGTTTACCACTGAAAGCCTATGGTTAATTATACAAGTTATACCAATTATCCACTAATCTGTAAAATAATGTTTGCTTGATGGTGTTTAATGTCACTTTAAACAATATTTCAGTTATATTGTAGCGGTCAGTTTTAATTGGTGGAGGAAACTGAGGAACCCGGAGAAACCCACCGACCTGTCGCAAGTCACTAACAAATTGTATCACATAATGTTGTATACCTCACCCTGATCAAGATTCAAACTCACAACATCAATGGTGATAGGCACTGACAACGTAGGTAGTTGTAAATCGAACTACCATAGGATCACGGCCACGATGGCCCCTCGTAAAATAATGTAGACGGCAGCTAAGCTTTGTTGTATTAAACAATGTTAATCATCTTCACCCACAGTAAGGTTCATGTTCATGCATTCTGATTAAAATTAGATGTTTATTGTATCTTTGTTTCTTTGGCAATACACTTACATCTTACAGCATCTCCCTTGCGGTCATGTCATGTAACCTTTCATTGATCTTTCACCATCCAATCATTTGGAAGACAATTAGATATATTGACCAATCGGAAAAGAGCTCTTGCCCTGTACTCAAGTTTTGATACCTAAAGATTTAGTACGCTCATAGTTGATTGGTTGGTTGAAATATAATATGAACCCCGACGTTACACTTAGATGTTAGTGTATCGTCAAAGAAGAAAAGGTACAACAACGTTGCATCGTCACAAAATTAGATTAATGTTTATCTGACTTCTGTAGATGTGCATTCCATTTACATGGATGAAAGTGAATTTTCCTTAAAATCCTGAAAACTACGGCCGGTGGTCTTGTGGGCTGCTCAAGAACCCCAAGTGGGACCAGGGCAAAGCTGTGGTGGGAGGGCCAGGGGAGAATATGAGATTTGAGGTTTTCCAGACCATCCAGAGATGAAAATATTTACCTTGTTTTTGGGAATAAAAGTCATTATGTCCACCTCAAATGTCATGATTTTCCAGGGTGTTGAATAGTATAAAACAGGAAATGCTACCAATACCCTAGATTGTTTTCCTATAATGCATGTATCTGCTTTGTTTTTCTGTTGTTTTCAATTAACATCGATACCAATTTTGATGCACTGGATGTGCATTTCGGAAAATAATTCCTCTTCAGCAGTGCTCGACATCAAAAAGTTTGGAAAGCCAAATCTCTAACAAAAAGTGTAATGAGCAAAGAATAACCCAAAATTTCCAAAAGCAACAGACCAACAAACCATCTATGGACAGAGCTTTGCAAGAGGGAGATACTCCTTAGTTTTTGAATATTTTATAACAAATTTATGAACGGTGAATTCCGAGACATTGTGGTTTGCATCCTTTGCAGTCAGCTGTATGACTTATTTCCGGTGTGTCGTAAAAATAAATCGAGTAAATGCATGAAAATACAACGATTCTACTTTTCAATGCATCGTCACAAAATCTCCTATAAAATTTAACTAAAAATAAAACATTTTCACATAATTTCGCTTCAAATCGTAATATTGTTCCATCTCAAGCTTCAACAACTGGATGAAGATAATTTTTTGACCAAAAAATGGACCTCACCCCTTCGAAAATTTTCTTAACGGATTTACACGATTCACGAAATTGGCCCCGGTGCCCCTCAAAAATCCGGAAAACTTTCACCCATGCATTTAAATGTAACAATGGACAGCACCATTGTATACATATTGTTTGGTTTGTGGTGCTTTACGTCACTTTCAACAATATTTCAGTTATATTGTGGCAGTCAGTTTTATTTATAGAGGAAACCGGAGTACCCGGAGAAAACCACCGACCTGTCGCAAGTCACTGACAAACTTTATCACATAATGTTGTATCGAGTACACCTCGCCATGAACGGACTGGATTCGAACTCACAACTTTAGCATTACTCAGGTAGTTGTAAATCCAACTACAATATGATCACAACCAGGACGGCCTCCATAAATATTGTATTTTACCATCATAAAGAATAGATACATATATTTTTTCTCCATTCTACAGAGAAGGTTAGTCTAAAAGAAAGTGATTCCACTCATATGGTCCCTTTAAATGGAATAGCCCTGCAAATGCACAAAGAATGTGAGTCTAAAAGAAAGTGATTCCACTCTTAACGTCACTTTAAATGGAATAGCCCTGTCAATGCACAAAGAAGGTGAGTCTAAAGGAAAGTGATTCCACTCTTAAGGTCACTTTAAATGGAATAGCCCTGTCAATGCACAAACAAATATAATGTTTACATCTTTTTTTCTTAGTATTCTGTATATATATAAAACCATGTTTTGCTGCTATTCGGCAGCCCAATAAATTAGAAATGCATATTGCAGAGCAGATACAATAAATATATCACAATTTCAAGTCACTTAAATACTGCATTTTTTTGTGTGTAGAAACTCAGTAACTTCCCAGGCAGATAGCTGGTAGCTTTTCTCTTCTTTTTTTCCACATGTCCTTCTCTATGACAACATCTTCCTAAACAATATTCATTGATCCGTTAAATAGCAGTACAGTTGAACCTGTCTAATCCGACACACTAAGGGACCAGGGAAATGTGTTGGATTATACAAGATGTTGGAATACTCAGGACTTATTTTTGTTAAAAGAAATTATATAGTACCATACATTTTTGTCGTATGTCACAGGATGTTGGAAAATTCTGGTGTCGGATTGCACA
Source organism: Gigantidas platifrons (assembly GCA_002080005.1). Classification (NCBI taxonomy): domain Eukaryota; kingdom Metazoa; phylum Mollusca; class Bivalvia; order Mytilida; family Modiolidae; genus Gigantidas; species Gigantidas platifrons. Next base: position 56,673 of record MJUT01061088.1, read on the forward strand.
GGTGCCACTGTATTATAAATGGTTATAGAATATGGTTGGTTTGGTATATGGTGCTTAATGCCACTTTCAACAATATGTCGGTCATATCGTTGCGGTCAATTTTATTGCTGGAGAAAACCGATGTAGCACGAGAAAACCACCAACCTGTATAGCAAGTCACTGACAAACTGTATCATATAATGTTGTATTGAGTACACCTTGCAATGAATTTGGGTTCGAATCACAACTTTAGTGACACTGATTACACATGTAACTGTAAAGCCAACTAACATATGATCACGATCATGACGACCACATTATAGAATATATAATACAATTAAAACCAGAGAACTGAGAATAACTAACGTTGTTTTTTTTATGAAAAACATGTGTCAAAGTTTTAAGGAATTCCCTTTTAAAATTTAAATGTTGTTGCACGTACAACCTTTTCTGATGGACGACAGGACGACAAACAACATGAGACATAATGAAACCAGGTAGAATGTAGATGAAATTTATATCAAAATCTGCTATGACGTCCTTCAATGATTAGTTAAAAAAGCTGCATCAGTGCCGTAATTTTTATCCTGCACGGATCGATTGTGGTAAATCATGGTTTGGAGTCAAATAAACTCCCGTGTTATTTGGTCATGGTTCTGATACCTGATTCATGTTCAGCGACAGTAAGAAACAATATAATAAGCATGGACGTGATAGAGTGAAATAATTGAAAACAACGAGATTGTTTGTTTCTGTTCATTTCAGAAAATTTGGCAGTTGTTTTGGCCTTTTTGATATTACAGGATAAAAAACAATGTATGTACGTATATATGAAAACAAAAAAATGTTCTAGCTGCGAAATAAAACAGCAATGCTTGCTTTTCTACCTTGTTCCTAAATCTTTTACAAATAAAAGTTTACATTTTTAGACAATATACACATAATGTAAATGCAAGTGGCATATCCCCAACTTACTTCATGAACGGTGAGTGGTTCAGATTACCTAAGGTTTGCAGAGATCACTGACTTAAATCATCAACAGTGAGTGGTTCGGATAATATAAGGTTTGCGAGATCAATAGATAAGAGAACGGGTTCAATATTTAGGACATACTGCTGTAGATATATAGCTATCTTCTCAAGCGAAGTCACATGATGAGTGTCATTTTCAAAAGTACTGAGCTGCAATTAGAAATCATCATTGAGACATGACAATTTGTCAAATTATATCACAAAATGATATTAATATCATACATGAATGTGAATGTATGTTTTTTCTAAGGGGGCCACATTTTGTATGTTTTATACCCCAGTATGGTTCGACATTACCGGTAGTTCGATTGCCATATACAACCAAAAATCGTATTCGGACAAGTACAAGTCTTACTTTACTAGTCCGATCGGACAAGTGGAAAAACACAAATACCAATGAGTAATGTATGAAATTGAATGAAATGTACAGAAATATACAATGCGTATCTTAGAATGGAAAAAACATGTTTGTTATTTGATAACTTTCCGTTGTATTTTGCCTATCCAGTTGAATTTAAAAAATCCAATGAGAAATAATTTGACTTCCACACTCCCGGAAGTTGACAATTGATGTAAAATTCGGAACATTATTGGACAATTATATATGGATTAGTGGCTATATCTGCCTTATCTTTTAGATAACAATATACAGGAGAACATTTAATTGAAAAATATTTGCATGAAAATTTATTAAATACTAGTAACCCAAACTAAAGTGAACAACTTGTTTATTTATATTTCAGTTACCAATGTAACTTTTAGTGTACATTTATTTTCAATTGATGTCGAAAAATCTTCCAAAATGGTTATAGAATATGGTTGGCTTGATTTGTGATGCTTAGCGATACTTTTAACAATATTTCTATTATATCGTGGCGCTCAATTTTATTGGAGGAGGAAACCGGAATACTCGCAGAAATCCACCTACATGTCTCAAATCACTGACAAACTATTGCACATAATGTTGTATCGAATACTCCTCGTCATTCACGGGATACGAACTCACAACTTTAGTGGTGATAGGCACTGATTACACAGTTGTAAATCCAAGTACCATGCGATCACGACCATGACAGCCCCTATCCGGTTGTGTGTCTTTACGTTTATATACTGCAGTAATTATATTTTATGTCGTGTAATGCCCCGTGTTGTTGTTGCTTCGTGGTCTAAGATATAAATGTGTGTCTATCTGTGGTATACTACAATTAAATAGAAGTAATTGTCACTATTTTACTATTAGATAAATGAAAACTATATAAATGTGTGTTTATGTCTGGTATTTTAACGCTATATATAGATAAAGTGTGTTGGTTTTATGGTCGAAATTTATTGAAAAGGGTGGGGCATGTCCAGGAGTGTATATATTGGGTGTATTTTTATTAGTTAGAAACCTGGTAAATGTTGTGTAAGTCCACATGTACCCTTCATAGTTTATCTGTCAGTCAGTCTAGTAAGTGGCCCTTATGTGTACGTGCAACGACAATCAGTGAATGTGATAAAATAAACAAATATAAATTATTGATATCAATACCTTATTCAAGATCTAAAGTTCGGTTGAGTAAGCATGCAATGTCGGTCTAATGCCCCGTGAATTCCTGTTGCAAACAGTACATATAATATACTAGAACCGTTGTAGTAGAAGGTAAGTTATATCGTTGTTTAATACAATGATTTAGTCAGTAAAAAACATTGTTAGTCTGGATGCATTTTTTTTATTTGTTTATCTATTATTTATTTGAAACAGAATAGACTAAACAAGATTAAATTACTATACTAGGGGGCGTGTAATAATGTCTTCCTTGACATTCGGAATTAATACCTAAACGAACAATGAATCGATATGCTAATTTAGAAAACAAATGATACTTCAATGGGTATGGTTATGGTGTTTAACGCAACTTTCAACAGTAAGTCAGTTATATCAGTTTAATGATGCACCAGAAAAGATGTACCAGAAACACAATATGTGATTGAGATAACATAACAGCCGGGATCACAATTGAACCACAAACATGCATATATCCCCTCTTTATGTTACAGTAATGGGTGTTTCTTTTCATTTTCTGCTGCTAGCTGCTCCAAACGTTCTATATTCATTGAGGTAGAGTCAACTTTTGAAATGGTGAATAGAAGGTGGTTTGCAAAGCATGATTACGTATCTTCACTTCTAAAATGCATTCGTGTCTATATTTCAATAAATAACTTCACTGCCATCTGATAGAGTAGACTGCAAATTCTTACAACCAGGGTGGGGGGTTTTATCTCTTTAATATAATATCAAGATGAGTGGTAAATTCTCGAAACCAGGTTTGTTCTAGATTTGTTAACACACTATCAAGTTCAGTTGTGAATTCTTGAAACCAGATCAGTTCTAGATTGCTTAGCACAGAATTAAGTTCAGTTGTATATTCTACAAGGTTGGTTCAAAATTGTTTGACACAGTGTCAAGTTCAGTTGTAAATTCGTCAAAATCAGGTTGGTTCTAAATTGCTTAACACAGTATCAAGTTCAGTTATAAGTTCTACCAGCTTGGTTCCTGATTGTTTTGCACAGTACCAAGTTCAGTTGTAATTTCAGTTGGTTCTAGGCTGCTTAACATAGTATCAAGTTCAGTTGTAAATTCTACCAGGTTGGTTCTAGATTGTTTAACAGAGTATCAAATTCGGTTGTAAATTCTACCAGGTTGGTTCTAGATTGTGTTTCCAAAGTATCAAGTTCAGTTGTATATTCTATTAGGTTGGTTCTAGATTGTTCAACACAGTATCAAGTTCAGCTGTTAATTCATAAAACCAGGTTAGTTCTAGATTGTTTAACATAGTATCAAGTTCATTGGCATATTTCACCAGATTGGTTCTAAATTGTTTAACACAGTATACACTTTGGTTGCAATGTCTGCCATGTTGGTTCTAGATTGTGTAGCAAGGCTTCACGTTCAGCTGTTAATTCGTAAAACCAGGTTGGTTCTATATTGCTTAACATAGTATCAAGTTCAGTTGGATATTTCACAAGATTGGTTCTATATTGTTTAACACAGTATTACCTTCAGTTGCAATTGCTACCATGTTTGTTCTAGATTGTGTAGCAAGGCTTCAAGTTCAGCTGTTAATTCGTAAAAGCAGGTTGGTTCTAGATTGCTTACCAAAGTATCAAGTTCAGTTGTATATTCTACCAGGATTGGTTCTAGATTGTTTACCAAAGTATCAAGTGCAGTTGTATATTCTACAAGGTAGGTTATATATTGTTTAACACAGTATCAAGTTCAGTTGTAAATTCCACAAGGTTGGTTCTATATGTTTAACACAGTATCAAGTTCAGTTGTATATATGACCAGGTTGGTTGTAGATTGTGTAACACAGTAACAAGTTCAGTTGTATATTCTACCAGGATGGTTTTAGATTGTAAACAAAATATCAATTTCAGTTGTAAATGCTACTGAGTTGGTTCTAGATTGTGTAACACAGTATCAAGTTCAGTTGTATATTCTACCGGATTGGTTCTAGATTGTGTAGCACAGGATCAAGTTCAGTTGTATATTCTATCAGGTTGGTTCTAGATTGTGTAACACAGTATCAAGTTCAGTTGTATATTGTAGTGGGTTGGTTCTAGATAGTGTAACACATTACCAAGTTCAGTTGTATATTCTACAAGGTCGGTTCTAGATTGTTTAACACAGTATCAAGTTCAGTTGTATATTCTACCGGGTTGGTTCTAGATTGTGTAATACAGTATCAAGTTCAGTTGTATATTCTACCGGGTTGGTTCTAGATTGTGTAACACAGTATCAAGTTCAGTTGTATATTCTACCGGGTTGGTTGTAGATTGTGTACCACAGTATCAAGTTCAGTTGTATATTCTACCGGGTTGGTGCTAGATTGTGTACCACAGTATCAAGTTCAGTGGTATATTCTACCAGGTTGGTTCTAGATTGTGTAACACAGGATCAAGTTCAGTTGTATATTCTACCGGGTTGGTGCTAGATTGTGTACCACAGTATCAAGTTCAGTTGTATATTCTACCAGGTTGGTTCTAGATTGTGTAACACAGTATCAAGTTCAGTTGTATATTATACCGGGTTGGTTCTAGATTGTGTACCACAGTATCAAGTTCAGTTGTATATTCTACCGGGTTGGTTCTAGATTGTGTAACACAGTATCAAGTTCAGTTGTATATTCTACCGGGTTGGTTCTAGATTGTGTACTACAGTATCAAGTTCAGTTGTATATTCTACTGGGTTGGTTCTAGATTGTGTACCACAGTATCAAGTTCAGTTGTATATTCTACCAGGTTGGTTCTAGATTGTGTAACATAGGATCAAGTTCAGTT
>MJUT01061088.1:62167-80649 GCA_002080005.1 Gigantidas platifrons
AGATTGTGTAACATAGGATCAAGTTCAGTTGTATATTCTACCGGGTTGGTGCTAGATTGTGTACCACAGTATCAAGTTCAGTTGTATATTCTACAGGGTTGGTTCTAGATTGTTTAACACAGTATCAAGTTCATTTGTATATTCTACCTGGTTGGTTCTAGACTGTGTACCACAGTATCAAGTTCAGTTGTATATTCTACCAGGTTGGTTCTAGATTGTGTAACATAGGATCAAGTTCAGTTGTATATTCTACCGGGTTGGTTCTAGATTGTGTAACACAGTATCAAGTTCATTTGTATATTCTACCGGGTTGGTTCTAGATTGTGTACCACAGTATCAAGTTCAGTTGTATATTCTACCGGGTTGGTTCTATATTGTTTAACACAATATCAAGTTCAGTTGTATATTCTACAAGGTCGGTTCTAGATTGTTTAGCACAGTATCAAGTTCAGTTGTATATTCTACCGGATTTGTTCTAGATTGTGTAACACAGTATCAAGTTCAGTTGTATATTCTACCGGTTTGGTTCTAGATTGTGTAACACAGTATCAAGTTCAGTTGTACATTCTACCAGGTTGGTTTTAGATTGTTTAACACAGTATCAAGTTCAGTTGTAAATTCGTAAAATCAGGTTGATTCTAAATTGCTAACACGTCATATATCTTTGTGACCAAGGTAAAACCAGTACAGAGAATAAACTAGAACCGTTGACAACTTGTAGTAGAAGGTAAGTTATATCGTTATTTAATGCAATGATTTAGTCAATAAAGACAAATTGTTGTTACTGTGAGTGTATTTATTTATTTGCTTATCTATTTTTTATATTTAATAAATTTTATTTTAAATCGTGAGTCATCGGTAAATCCTATTTTGTTTTCCTTCCTGAAAGGAACACGCCATACCAAAAAGTTGAATCTGATACAAAATATTCTAACCGATTTATTCTGTACGAAATAAAAACGAAACGTGATACATAGGTAGTATGCGTAAATATAGCAAGATTACACTGTTACGGAAAACAAAACAAGCAAAAACAAACAAACAAACAATAAGTAAAATACCGTGGACGAAACACAACAGATCCCAAACATGGATAATCAATACAAGAGATTAAAATAATTACAATCTAACTGTAATATTAAATTACTACACTAAGGGGTATGTAACCATGACTCAATGGACGTCTGGAATGAATACCTACATAAATACTGAATTAATATGCTAAAACATGAAATGGGTTATGGGAATTTCACTATTAAAATGAACAAGTGTCTAAGTTTCAATAAATAACTATACTGACATATTATAACCTAGAGTGCAAATTCTTGCAACCAGGTTTATTCTTATTTGATTAGCATATTATCAGTTGAGTGGTAAATTCTTGAAACAAGATTCCGTGTAGGTTGTTTAACATAATATAAAGTTCAGTTGTAAACTCTTGAAATCATGTCCGGTCTAGATTGTTAAACACAGTATAACGTTCAGTTGTAAACCCTTGAAATCATGTTCGATCTAGATTGTTTAACACAGTATAAGTTTAGTTGTAAACTCTTGAAATCATGTTCGGTCTAGATTGTTTAACATAGTAATCGTTGAGTGGTAAATTCTTGAAACGAGGTTGGTTCCTACTTGTTTAACATAGTATCAGTTGAGTAGCAAATTCCTGCAACCGGGATAGGTCTTATTTGGATTACACAGTATCAAGTTGAGTTGTAAATTCTTGCACCTAGGTTGATTCTAGATTGTTCAACACAGAATCAAGTTCAGTTGTAAATGTTTGAATCCAGATTGATTCTAGATTGTTTAACACAGTAAAAATTTCAGTTGTACATTCTATTAGATTGGTTCTAGATTGTTCAACATAGAATTAAGTTCAGTTGTAAATTATTGCAACCGAGTTGGTTCTAGATTGTTTAAAAGGGTATCATATTTAGTTGTACATTCTACCAGGTTGGTTTTAGATTGTAAGCAAACTATCAAGTTCAGTTGTAAATTCCACCAGGTTTGTTCTAAATTGTTCTAAATTGTTTAACACAGTATCAAGTTCAGTTGTAAATGTTGGAATCCAAATTGATTCTAGATAGCTGAACACTGTATCAACGTCAGTGGTAAATTATCACAATCAGTATCAGGTTCAGTTGTAATTATCAAACCCAGTGTCAAGTTGAGTCGAAAATTGTCTATGCCATCAATAAGGCGACATGTTTATGTTCACAATAACTTAATATGTACTTCAGATATTTTGCGCTCAATAGAAGCATTATATGGTCACCATTTTACATTGGGAGACGCAGAGGTCCTAGTATTTATAGAAACTCTGGTGTCTTATGGTATTAGTACTTGTAAAAAAGAATACACCATGGTAGTTATAAAACCAGTGTTATTAAGAGATAATTACTCAATTATGAAAAGTTCAACCAGCTACATGTGCGATTGGTATTGTATTCATCCGTGGAGAATATGTTCATAAGGCATGGTTTTACTAAACAACGGAAAGGCCCATTAAGCTATTTTAATCAATCCAGAAAAGAGGACGGTCATATGCGTATTAGCGAATAACTTTTGCGGGTTTTAACGATTTTCCTATTCTATTATGGTTTGTAACTGTAGAGAGGGTGTAGTATTTTTTTATTTTTCATTTTATGAATGAATTTGTTAATAGGATGAAACAGCAAATTGTGATCATAATAAATACATGTTCATGTATCTATCTTACAGGGTTTTTATTCTGTGAAAAACGTCATACATTTGTGTAGCAACACCACTGGCAGCATAAAGAAAAACAGTTTCAATAGAAGGTAAGAATTATCTATAAGTTATTTATAGCAATGAATCAATTCAGTAAAAATAACATTGTTTTCGTTTATGTTTTTGTTTATTTATTTATTTTAATTATTTGTGTGTTTATTTTTAAGTCAAAATGCATATTAAAATAAGTCACATTTGTAAATCCGCTATTTTAAAGCTTTTAATTGTGTCGTCTACTGTATCAGGAATAAAACCTCCAATCTACAATAATTTTGAAGATCCTAAATGGTGTCACCCCCGTCATCAGAATAAGAGCATCCAGTGTACACATATCTTTAAATACCTCATTTTTGTTACCTCCTGTATGAGGAAAAGTACCACCAGTCAACTACAATTTTAAAACCCCTTACTTGTGTCACCTCCTGTATCAGGATAAGAACCTCTAATCTACTATGATTTTTAAAAGCCCTTAATGGAGTCACCTCCAGTGTCAGGATAAATACCATGATAAATGGTTTCATTCAGATAATCTACTAATACGTAGTGTACAAGACAACAAGGTTAATGCACCTGATATCAAAGTTAAAATTTAATATTTATCACAGATACATTGTAGTGTATTGATTAAATCAGAATATATTTGTGCAACGTTAATGTGCACTGGGATCGAACCTGGGATGTTCGGACACGTTACAAAGATCACGTTTGAACACAGCCTAGGCCACTAATTTGTTAAATGCATCTTCGACATTTACATTGATTTTTTTTTTCTGATTCTCATAAACATCTTTTGTATTATATTTTCAACTAATAAACACGATAAAAAACAGACATAAAAGGCATACAATCGCACCAGTGAATTAACGCTACCTCGGGAATACTAACAATTGTTACCAATCAAATGTGGATCTTTTTTTACCTTTAGGAATGTCGCTAAATACAAGTTGTGATCCATGTACCAGAGGCGACGACAACGTCCCTGCTACCAAGTGGTGTGTAGATTGTAAAGATGCTCTATGCTTATCTTGTGTAAAATCACACAAAGTCAACAAAGCTTCTATGAGCCATCATGTCATCGATATTGAGGCCATATCAACCTTACCTGGTGAGGTCCTGACAACACAGACAAAATGTTCCAGACATCCTGATTTTAATATGGACTTTTTCTGTAACCAACATCATGTAATTTGCTGTCGAAACTGCATGTCAGAAGAGCACCGTTCATGTAATAAAGGCATGCCACTGGAAATGGCATCTAATAACGCAAAAACATCTTCGCTTTTCAATGATATCTCAGAAGGCATGAAAGAAGTTCACGTAACATTGAAAAAAGCTGTACAAAATAGGCTGGAAAATAGAGAGAGGATGAAAATAGATGAAAAGACCATCGTCAGACAGATATCAGCATTCAAAGCGTCCCTCATAAAGAAGCTTGATGAACTTGAAAATTCGACCCTGTTGGAGATGCAAGCAGTCAGTCAGGATTCTATCAGTCAAATGGAAAGAGAAGAATCTGAATTAGAGAAGTCAGTTTCACTAGTCGAGAAACATCTACAACACCTTGACTTTTTGACAAAGAATGGCTCCAACCAGCACATGTTTCTTCTTCTCCACAGATTACTACCAATACTTAGTAAAGAAGACAACAATTTAAAGGAGGCTTTAGCAAACCTATCAGATGCCAGTTTAGTCTACGATCAACCAGAACATTTGTTTTCTGGAATAAAACATTTAGGCACCATACGGTTAAAGAAAGAACCCTGTACAATTCAATTTAAACCTTTTAAACAAATGGAAGCTCAAGAAATATCTGTCTAATCTAAACCTCCAAAATCGTTCAAGATTGGTTACAGAATAGATAGATCATTTGATGAAGTAAGTGGTATGGTTGTTGATAAGGATGATAACCTGATACTGGCAGATAAATCATTTCTTCGAATGTACAGTAAGGATGGGAAATATGTCAAAGAATGTAAATTAGGAGGAACAGCATGGGATATTTCTTACCACAAAAAGTCTGGAAGAATTGTTGTTGCCTTGCAGACTAATGGTATTCAGTTCGTTGACAACTTTATTGCACAAACAGAGATAAGCGTAAAAAATATAAATTATTGCGGAGGTGTTACGTGGGTAGACGACAACGTTTATGTCGGTGGGTTTGATAGTAATGATAAAGGCAGGATAAACATTTTAGATTCAAACGGACAACACGTTAGTAGTGTCAGTAGTGTTAGTAGTACTATTAGAGTATACTACATCCATCACAAAGACAACAATATATATTATACAAACTGTCAACGCGTCTACTGTATAAGGAAAGATGGATCAAAAGTATTTATCTTTAATTCCCCAGACCTTAAATCACCAGATGGTATTGATACTGATCGACAAGGAAACGCTTATGTAGTAGGGAGGAGATCTAATAATATTTTACGTCTGTCACCAGATGAACAGAACAGTTATATAATCACGAAGAAGGAGGATGGTATTAGTGATCCAGTCACACTTTGTTTCAGTAAAGATTTTAAGAAACTATTTGTGTCAAATGAAGATGGAAAACAGGTTGTCGTTTATAATTGTGACTATTGATGATCCGCTTATACATTCAATCCAAGATTTGTAGCTGATGAAAAACGATACTCTTAACTCATAACAACCGATAAACATTACATTTGTCTTTATTTGTAGCTCACTGACATTATGGTTATGTTTTGGTGCTTAACGCCATTTTCAACAATATATCATATAGATCATGGCTGTCAATTTTATTGGTGGAGGAAATCGGAGTACCGGGAGAAAACCAACGACCTGTCACTGTCGCAAGTCACTTTATCATATAAAGTTGCATTTAGTACACCTCGCCATGAGCGGGATTCAAACTCGACACTTTGGTGGTGATGGGCACTGATTGAAGTGGTAATTGTAAATCTAAATACCATAAGATCACGACCATTACGTCCCCTTCATTAATATGATGCCATCGGTATATATTATATTATACAATCATAACATTATAAAGATTAAACACTGTCAATTAGTATGGCCGACATATTAAAACTCCCCGAGTCTTAGGTGGATATAAATTAAATGCTCTTTTTACTAAGAATGATGGTACACACAATTAGCTTAACCCCGCCAAAGTTCAGATACCAGGTCAGAATCTGTCATGTATATGTGTCGGTACCAGGCCAGAATCTGTCATGTATATGTGTCGGTACCAGACTAGAATTTGTCATGTATATGTGTCTGTACCAGACTAGAATTTGTCATGCATATGTGTCGGTACCAGGCCAGAATCTGTCATGCATATGTGTCGATTTTGACTCAGTTTCGACTTTTTATCTGTTACGACAGTGACAGTGAATTGTTTACGGGGTGTTTTTGTTTATTTGTTTGTTTGTTGTTATTTTTTCTGTACTTTTTTCTGTCTATATCCCCTTTCTTTTGCTTTTCTTTTTTTTGGGGGGGGGTTGCTTTGTTTGTTTTATCGTTTGGCTTGGATTGTTTGTTTTTGTTTATATGGTTTTGTTTAAGTTTACTATTATTTTGTTTTGGTGTTGTTAATGTTTTTTTTTAAATTATATCCAAATATATTGTGTTTGCAATAACACTATTAATGTTGATAAAATAATAGATACATGTGTATATGATAAAATAATAGATACATGTGTATATGATAAAATAATAGATACATGTGTATATGATAAAATAATAGATACATGTGTATATGCTAATTTTTAGGCACAGATTATCGTTCAAATGAAAACTAGAGCACGATATTCTGTAAGCAAGAACGGATATGACGTATTCACTTAAAGCGACATTTGCGGTAGTGTCATCCGACAAAATTTGTTGGCGGAACTCATCATCAAAAATTCTCGTTAATATGAACAAAATATTTATGAAATTGTATGTCACATGACCAACGTGACCTAAAGGTCACATACCACAGAAATTTGAATTTTCGAAGTGATTTTTGATGAAGAATATTATTTTTAATAAGACTGAAAGTTTCCTAAGGAGGAACACTAGTTACAATGCCTTTAATGTGTTCGGTAATTGTGTTATTACCCTTATTTAAAATATGTTACTCCAAAAGTAACTGTGAAACTATGTATTATTGATTCTCTTTCCTCGAGATAACCGTGGTCAAAATAATGAACAATCTGAATGTTTGCTTCTCCCACAATTAGTTTTACACCCGGTCTTATCCTATGATATCAGCCTTCGTGTGTTCTTATTGTCTGCTTTTCACGTTCAGCAATAATAGAAAATGAAAATATCCGATGAAAACGTGAAAAGCAGACAATATGAACCTACGAAGGCTTATATTATAGGACTAACACCCGGTCCTGGTTTAACACAGTATAGCTCTACACATCATATGTATGTTTTATATATATTCTCTGTGATTTCTTTCTCATTGATATATCATGTCTTATATATGTAGCCTTAGATATATCTTTGCGGATCCCTTTATGTTTATGTATTTTTACTGTATCTTTTCATAATTACAATTACAATAGCTACCCCCTTCTCTTTATTGGAATCATCAGTTTTTATATTCGTTTCGTTGCGTAAATTTTAACTGAGTAACTTGTCAATCTGTGGAATTTTATCTTGACACGATTATACCGTGCAGTCTTCATATTTAAGCTAATGTGTTAAATATTCACTTCAGAGAGGTACTGACTGGTGGTTTTGTTTTCATTGTTTTTTTTCTTTTTCAAATTAGTAGTTTTAGCAAAAAAAATGTTCGTGCCGCTTTCTTGAATTTTTAATTTGGTGAAATTTTCCTCAATTTTAAGTTTGTTATTTTGAATTAAGGTCAAAGTTGATATAAATTGCCAAATGGCTATTAACTGTGTAAATATTTTTTTGTACCTTGGACGTACTTGATTTACACTTTAATCAGTAACTCCAAAAAGTGTAGAGGGCTCAGGTGGCTCAATGAGTTAGTTAGTTGGATTACCTAACAACTCATACAAGCCTATCACCAATACGGCGTGAGTTTGCGCCTGGTTTTGTAAATTACAAAAAGGGTGCACTCGACTCGCAGCCGCATGTGATAAAGTTTACCAGTTGCTTGCCCATGGTCGGTGGTTCTCTTAGGCTTCTCCCACCACTAAAACTGGTCGCCATGATATAGCTGGAAGTGGCATTAAACATAAAAAAATCATCAATCAACAAAAAAGTGTAGGTACCTTTAATTAAAATATATGTACAATTTGTAATTTGCTCTGTATATTTTGCATACGGGAACGACCATTTAACTTTTAGGGGGTGAGGCCTATATTGTTGCCCCGAGCAAACAAATAGATAAATATTTAGTGTTAGACATGAAAAATGTATTTGTACGAACTTTAGAAACAGGAATAAAAGCGACATTCTGGCGAGTATTGCTTTTCGTTTCTACTGCAAGCAGAGTTTGTTTTATTATACTTTGCTTGTTTATTGATTTTTTTTTGCTGTTTGTTTATTTAGTTTTGTTTAGGTTTTTATTTTTTGTTGTTGCTTTATTATTTTTATTTCTACAAACACTACAGAAAACTCACGATCGAGTAACACCATCTTCGCTAGCCAAGGGTTACGATCCGCTCTACTCATCTTCACCCTTGACATCGTTAGACGGATTTTCGAGGTCACACGGTGACAGTTTATATGTAATGCAGCTAGTAGTAGCGGTAACCAATCAGAACGCGCTTTACAACGTGCCAACAAAGACATCTTTTCCGTCTATAGTAGCCGTTATAGATTTGCTCTGATTATCTGTCAATGAGTTTATATTAAATTTTTCACAAATCTTCGCTTGAAAATCAGCCATATTATAATCTCGAGTCAATTTTCAGAGCATTCAAACGAAAGGAAATGAAAGCCTCGCGTCGATTGGCTGAAAATGACATCATTACAAGAGGCGTAACTGTCAAAAATCCAGCAGGTGGCAGTGGGCGGGAATTACGGAAATCCGTCTAACGATGCCAAGGGTGAAGATGAGTAGAGCGGATCGTAACCCTTGGCAAGGATTTATATAGTAGGAAGGATATGAAACTTCGGGAGATTTAACATAGATTGTATGTAAGTATGTTGCGGAGTGAGATTACCCATAGTGCAATTCGTTGACGATGCGCGTGCCTTGATTAATGTCGGAAATTTTCATCACTTCAACATTTTAAACCAGTATTTGTAAATAAATAAAACCATAATTACAGATATAATGTGAAAATATTTGTTCTAAATACCAATCGTTGATAAAGTATCGACTTTTCGTAGATGTATAACCCATATCTCATCAATAATTGACATTAATCGATTTGCCCTTTTGACCTTCATGGGCTGTCAAAGCTCGAATTTAAACTGTTTCAAACTCCTCTTCTATCATACCGAATATTGAAGCGGGGCCGTCATTTTTGTGATAATATAATATTTTTCAATGTTAATCAGCAGTTTTATTGAAAACAGTGCACCCGATTTGTATTTATTAAGAATTGTTTACCATCATTTGTCAAAATGGCGGCGTTCTGGGCGGAAATGAGGGTGACCTATTTAGAAATCAATAAACTTCATTGTTTACATGAAATCGACATACCAACGTGTACCAATGTGTAGTTTAGAATGTATTCGATGTATATCACAAAACTTGGCGTGATTGGTTGTTTTTTTTTTTTTTATCATTTTCGATATGTTTTTAGATGTATGAAACTCTATTTTTTTAGGTGTATGAGCAAGGGTACTATATAAATCCTTGGTATGAGGGATGATGCAGAAAAAAAAATGGAAAAAAAAATTTCCATTAAACCAAGGATATATATAGTAGACTATATAAATCCTTGATTGAACCTATATCGGCAAATCCAAGGGATGTATAGAACAAACTTTGGGTGTAATTGGTTGATTTTCCTGCGAATTCAAGGCATTTCAAAGGGGTCAGGTCATTATTCCAATAGCCCACTGCTCCGACGACCCATTATTCCGACAGCCCATTTCTCCGATAACCCATTATTCCGTCAAAAATGGTCAAAAGTAGTATAATTATCTTAAAACCTGTTGTTTTTCTTCTATACCTAACGGAAGATGCCACAAATGTAACGCAAAATGGGTGACAACCTTTTTCTATTGAATTTCAAGGGTTTGTCCAAAAAAAAAATTAAATATATACACCAGAATCTTAGATATTATGAAACTATAGAGCAACTTCATTTTATGGTAGTAAAAAAATATAAAGCTATGTTTGGGGGAAAATTGTAATATCTGATCTTCTCTTATACCGCCGCCCCTTCTCCTAAGACAACTAAAGAATAAACCAGAATCAAACGAATACAACTGGAGCACAGAATTTGAAGGAATTTAACAATACAGCTGGGTGGCTGTCTGTGTTTTTTGTTTTTTGTTTTTTGGTAATGAATTAATCAAGTAGAGTTACCCTCAAACCACCACCCCCTCCCTAGCTGACATGCAAATAAAACATGCAAATGCAGTCATTTGGCAATTTGGACATCCACTGTGTCAATTATAATAATTCAAAATCTTTTTATTATTGGTAACTAGTTATTTTTTTATCTCACAAAGAAACTAGCAAATGATGGGTGTGTGATAACTTTCCTCGACAATTTTCATTTTGTTCTGGGTGCCATCCATGAAAAACATAAATTTAAATATTTTAAAAATCTGATGGTAAAAGTTTGTAGAATTTGGTGCAATGATGTCTATATGTCTATTCTTCAGTGTGACATTTTTTGGTGGAAATTAAATGACAGGATTTTTTTAATCCGATTTTTAATACCAAGGTGGTCCTCAGGGCATCCCCCTTTTTTGCTGTTTCCACTGTTTTGCACGTGACTATCTCCAAACTGAATATTCAGATTTGCTAGATATTTCATATTTATTCAACAACAACACTCTCACGTGTATTAAAGCCAAAATATTCCCTTTCCATCAGAAATAATGTGCATATCTATTAGAATCTTCCGAAACTAGTATTACCATCTAGCAAGAATACCCCCAAAATTTCTATTTTTAGGATGAGCTATGGAGAAAACGACACGGTGAAATTTGTTTAAACTTTGGCAGATAATGTATTTAGACATAACTATTCCATGATGCAAATCTTAAAAAAATTGAATGATGGGAAAATTTTAGGGTAACCCAGGTCTACACCCTTAAGCCATGGATTTGTGGTTTGAGTTCTATTTTATATTGTCGGAAAAATGGGCCGTCGGAGTAATGGGCTGTCGGAATAATGGGTTGTCGGAGTAATGGGCTGTCGGAGTAATGGATTGTCGGAGTAATGGGCTGTCGGAGTTATGGGCTGTCGGAATAATGTTACGCACCCATTTCAAACCCTTTCAAAATGAATGATTTTATTATTTTTCTGGCCAATCTTGGCCCCCATTGCACCAGACACCCATATATATTATACATGTGCATTCATTACCCCCCCCCCCCCTAAAAAAAGACAGACAACTCAATTGCCATCATTAAAAATTGAAGGTATATTCATTTTTATTTCCATGTGATACTGTAATAACTACAATGTACATGTGAAAGGATTGTAGCTGAGCTGGTCGTGGAATAAAAAATGTATTTGTACAAATATGTACCTCTTCCACCTCTTCCATCAATATTATGTTCATCAGGCAATGAATTGGTAGGCCAAAAAAAAAAAAAAGTGAACATTGGATTGCCCTAACCTTGGCCGTTTCAGTTTTAAGCTGCCTGGTCAATTAATTTATTGTCATTTTTGAAGAAGAAACAAATCAGAGACGCAAACCATGTCAATTTTTTTCTAACTTGAATTGAATATTTTTAGTATTTTCTTTTCTTCATGTCATGAATTCTTATATAAAGAGAGTTTGAAACTCACAGAGGGCATAACAGCTCAAAATAGTTCTGGTTAGGAGCATTTAAAGTTACTAAACAATTCAGAGAAAAACACACTATAAAAAAATAAAATAAAAATTAAAGACCTGCCTGCCGGGCCTTAAAAATATTCCCATGTTAGGGGAAACAATGCCAACAATCAATTTTCAATGGCCTTGTCACAAAATAACAGAATTTTGTGATGAAGGACCAAAAATGAAACAACATACATTTTGTACATGTACCTACATAATAGATGAAATCAAGTACATGTAGACAATAGCATCCTAATGTTATAATCAAACAACTTAACAAAACATGCTGAGAAAACCTGAAAGAGGCAAAATAAAGATATCTATGTCTGTTCAAGGTTATCTTACCTATATACAATCTACTTATATTCTCTATTTTTGTGGTTAAAATGTCTACCCTAAAAATGTCATTTTATGGAGATTTTTTGTCAAGTATCATTAAAATAAGAAAGTTCTTGTATAAAATGATTTTATCTGTTAACCAAGGTACTTGAAACTTCAAACAGACATATATTTATTTGGACCCCACATACTTTTTTGAATGATCCAATTATTCTATGTTATTATAATGTGTGTTAACTGTCACATGTTTGAAATTTCCATTAATTTTAAAAGAAAAAGAAGCTAGGTTAGGCATATATTTGTTTGGTCCTGCATAATTTTGCCTATCCAAGGGACAAACTTTTGGAAAGATTGTTGTAGGGGGTCTAAAATTAGGGATGGTCAGGTGACAGTAAATACACCTATTTTTTGTTTTAATCAATACCATTGCTATGGTTTAAAACAAACATTCATCTAAAATCATGAAACTACATATACATGTATGTGAAAGTGAATCAAGAATAAATCTAAATGCTTATCAGTCTGACAAGCGACACCTGATTTTCCAAATTTTTCCTGAATTTGAGCTGTTCCTGATTTTTTTCTGAATTTGTTAGATAAACTCCTGATAACTCCTGATTTTGAACTTTTTCCCGACAAAAAAAAAATAATAACAATATGTTGAAATTATTTTAGTGTGAGGCAAGTAAGTTAGATTGATTTGATGATAGGTTGCCAATTACATTCTGACATTCTGGTCGGATCTAACAATTCATACAAGCTTATCACCAATACGGTGTGGGTTCGCGCCCAGCTTTGTAAATTACAAACAAGAGTGCACTCGATCCACAGCCACAAGTGATAAAGTTTATCAGTTGCTTGCCCTGGGTTATCTCCGGGAACTCTGGCTTCCTCCACCCACAGGGCCTTGTCACTATCCACGTAAATATACTATCAATGTATAAACATATACAAGGGCGGACATCTTTTTTACTCCTGCTCGCTTCAAGTCGTGTTTGTTTTTTAAATTCCTTCTAATATATTCAAAACCCTGTTTGGTTCAACTCCCAAGACTTTATTCTTTTAAAAAAATATCATGACTTCCTCTCGACTACCTCTTGTGAAGACGCAGCGGTCGTTTTTGTCAGGAATTCGCTTGAATCACCGACTCCACAGACACAAATTGAAAGAAACAGCGCCAACTATAAAAAATGGAAGTTCGGAACTCTCTGGGATTTAGCTTTGAGGTAAGGAAAATACTTCACTTCCAAATTTCCCGCTCGTTTAATGTTGTTTGAATCTGAACTATATTTTCCTTACCTCAAAGCTAAATCACAGAGAGTTCCGAACTTCCATTTTTTTATAGGTGGCGCTGTTACTTTCAATTTGTGTCTGTGGAGTCGGTGATTCAAGCGAATTCCTGACAAAAACGACCGCTGCGTCTTCACAAGAGGTAGTCGAGAGGAAGTCATGATATTTTTTGAAAAGAATAAGGTATTGGGAGTTGAACCAAACAGGATTTTGAATATATTAGAAGAAATTTAAAAAATAAACACGACTTCGGAAGCGAGCGGGGGTAAAAAAGATGTCCGCCCTTGTATATGTTTATACATTGATAGTATATTTACGTGGATAGTGACAAGGCACTGTGCTCCACCACTAAGACTGGTCGCCATGATGTAGCTGAAATATTGCTGAAAGTGGCGTAAAACGTCAAAATTCAAATTAAAAAAATAACGCTAAAAATTCTTCCTTTACCCATTTGCTAGGCAAAGTTATTCTAAAAAATGAAAGCTGATCACTAATTTTGTATTTACATACACAAGAAAAGACAGATATATATTACAATGTATATCAACAAAACCTACTTGGAATAAATTGATCAATCATTTCTTTTAATTAAAGATACAATGTAGTTAAAATTAATTATATCAAACATTTTGAACAAGCTCAGATTATATTTTATATATTAGACAGTGGTGTAGCTAGACCTGTAATGATGTGGAAGCACAAAATTGGGGCGAGGGGTCTGGGGGCCGCCTAAAGCCCCCAGTATGCACGGTTTTTGCTCCCCTTATTTTACTGCCGAATTTCGGCTACATTCCCAATGAAAAATAGGGTCCATTTTTCCCAAAATCAGCCAGATAATTCCCAAACTGATTGAAGTTACTTGTCGGTAAAAATCCGGATTTAGTCACCGTTTCCGGAAACGTATTTTTTGCGATTACATATCCGGTCATCTGTAAGCTTTTTCTGTACAATCGTTCGTCGTTCTTTTTTGACATAAACATGTGTCACAACAGTAAATAATACCTGAATAAAAATAAGACTAAAGAGGCAAAACAAACACTGTCAATTTATTCTTTTTTTTCTGACAACGAAAAAGAAGAAACCCAAGGAAAATGATGATGTGAAGTCGAATGTCAAACTCATCGGGACGATACTGATATTGTTGCTACTCTTATTTTGCTTTATCTTCTATTACAGACAGCACAAACAACGTTAAACATTCAGAGTTTGGATGAAAATCATCCAACACTCGTTAAGCAGGATATGAGAAGGTTTAGTTCACTTAAGTATGAGCAAAGTTTTCCCTGGTTATATTATAGTATTAAATCATATCAGGTTATTTGTGTAAATATTGTGAACTTTTTGAAACTGATCCCACTAATTCATCCATCCTTTACTTGATGAATATCATCCCTGCCTCTATGGAAAGGAGCTTTTCATATATGAATTTGATTAAAACTCTTCTGAGGTAAAGATTGACTAAAATGAATTTGGAAAATTTTTGACACATTAGTAGACAAATTCAAAAATGAAAAGGACAGATACATGATGTTGTAATTGAGTGAAATAAATTCTACTGCAAAGTTATTTTGTTTATTATTGCCTAAGTTAATTTCAAATTCATATTTTGTCGATAAAATTTCCCAATTTAGGTTAGGTGGCAATTCCCAATAGAGCCAGCAAAAACCCTGGAATGTGCAGGGCAAAGCCCTGATAGGGGATTCAGGGGGCGAAGCCCCCGGATGCTATGAGATTGTAGGAAATAGACACTGAATTTGAAATTACAAAGTTGGTTGGATTTTGTTGGTAAGTTCAAAAGTTTTGCTTCAAACTAAAAAAAAAACGTGTCATATTTTCATGTTACGAAGAGACTACATAGCCGGTCGAACGTACACATGCAATCAAAGGCGAGCCTGGACCTAAATCACCATCAATTCGATATGTGTGCAGTAATTGTGCAAAGTTTGAATAATGAGGAATGAGAATTATTGGAGTTTAAGATTACACAAATTATGTAACCGTAAGTGTTGTGAACGGATGAACAGACGGAGTAGGAAGACCACTAGACTTGTTGCTTTTGCTGTTGGCGATGCAGGTAAAAAGAATAACATGTACATGTCTTTATCTCAAACCAAACACACTTGATGTTTTCATTCTACTAATGAATTGGTTCCTCCTGATCTTCGGTTTGTGTCGAGAATAAAAATGCAAGTCGACGCTTTTTCTTCAAAGTAAAGCTGTCAATAATTTTCTCAGTATCTAAGTCCCAGTGTTTATATGCATGTAGTACGGACAAACTGGAAAGCCTTTCTGTTAGCATCGTAGCTCGGACAAAAGTTTTAATTCGACTCATTACACTGAAGCTTCTCTCAGCAGTAGCCG
Organism: Gigantidas platifrons; assembly: GCA_002080005.1. Taxonomy (NCBI): domain Eukaryota; kingdom Metazoa; phylum Mollusca; class Bivalvia; order Mytilida; family Modiolidae; genus Gigantidas; species Gigantidas platifrons. The sequence goes on from MJUT01061088.1 coordinate 77,797, forward strand.
TTGTGACTGACATGGTAATCAAAATGACAAGACATATATAGATGTTTGGATACATATCATAACTTGTTGCTTGAAGTGTTTCTGATAGATTAGACGGTTTTGGATCTGAGGCCATATCCCATTTAACAACCCATCTGTCTATTTCCTTCCTAAATTCAGAAACGTCTTTTGCTATAAGATCGTCACTAAATGTCTCATATAACTTCTCAGTAAGTTCTGGAATCAAACCACTCAGCTTGTATGTCATTTAAGGCTATGTAATTGATTGATTGATTAGTCTTGTCATGCAAGGCTATACGACAGAGAAAGTGTACTGTTGCGTTATCCATAACTCTCCCTAAAAAACAGAATGGATTTAATAAAACTTCCAGAGATTTTTATGTTTTTTTTTTGCAAGCATTACTGAATTTTTCCAGAAGTTCTTCTGTAAAAAAAAGGGGGAGGGCTCACTGTACGTCCTGTTTTGTTGTTGCTCTTTTTTTTTAGTTCTTCAAAATAGGACAATAGGATTTGAAATAAAAAGTTTATAGTGTTGGGTCTTTTTGACCCCTTTATATCTTGGAAAGAACAATGGTAAGGCATTACGCCAGATTTGTTGGCACACTACCGAATAAAGATAATAACAATGGTTTTGCTTTCGTTGGTTTCGTTTCATTTCGTTGATTTCGTTTCGTTTTGGTTTCGTACACCTGCTGTGAAGTGATTTGTAAACGGAGATATAATGACAACAAATAAATTACCGTGTATGTATGCATTATTATTTTTTAATTACCGTTATTTACCCCATACAAAATCAGTATAAATCCTACTGCATACACATTTTTTTCTTTCTTTTTTTTTTTTGCTTTTCAAGCATAAGAAAAAAGGGGTAATCAAATTAATATTTTGTATGAAATTAAAAAGTAAATACATGTATATAAATTATAATTTACGCTTTTTGAAATCATTACTATACGATTTAAAGTGAAGACTTATAAACATAGATACAAAATGCAACTATTCGAATTTCAAGCCGTCTTCAAGTTGTGTCCTTTGCAAGGTTGATCACTGTGGTTATTAAAAAATATGTATGTCGTGGGAATATTTTCTATGTGATCGGAATTAGGTTGTCTTGTAATATACAGGATGTATCCAATATACAGGAAGACCCCCTACTGTGAAGCAATCTATTTTGAGATGCCATTCAATGAAAATAACAACCTGACCATTTTGTTACATAATAAGGATAAAAATTAGACAAGAAATTGAAATTTATAGAAGATATTTATACACATTTATAAGAAAAAAAATATAAATCTATTTTTAAGTACAAATAAATTGGAAGATGGCTTGAAAATCGAAAACGCAAAATAATTTTTTTTTGTATCTATGTTTATAAGTCTTAACGTGAAGTAATAATGATAAAAAGTGTGCTTAACTGATAAGAACGAACTTAAAGGGGCATTCTCTGCCAAATCGTACATTTTTATTACCCATAAAAACTATCGGATATGATGTATGCCTTAATAAAACGTGTTTCTGCAACTTATAAATGTTATGAAATGTACGCGCATCGGGGAAAAGGCCTGCAACTGCTCGTGTTTTGAGATCGATCAAGAAATGGACGTCATCTTATTAATTATCAACATTGTTTACGGAGTTTGTCGAATCGTCATTAAATCAGTGCAACAATGCACTTATTTCTTATATTTTGTGAATTTTAGTCAGTGTATGAACAACGAACCATGCAAGTTGGCAGTTAACAAGCGACAACATACAAATAAGTAATCAATGGTAATTTTCGTTCTCAAAAGGGGGAAAGTGGTTCGATTAGCTGTTTAATGTGAAATATTTACCTCTATTTCATCATTTTAAAGCTATTTACCAGTTTCCAAAACATATATTTTTTTTGGGGTCAAAATCGTAGCTATAGATGCCCCTTAAACTTTGAATGTGACATCTTAAGGTGTATTCTACAATTCTGTTTTATAATTTTTTTGTGTGTGTTAAATTGTAAAACAAATTAAAACTTTTTGTCGGCCAATTTCTTTAGGGACGGACCATTTAACCTCCAGGGGGGGGGGGGNTGGTTTTTTTTTCTAAAAAAATATTCTGATTCCCAATGTTGCTGAAAAAAATATTCTGATTTTGGTGGAGGGAACAACAATAATTTGATTCAGAGTTTTTGTCATATAACCTACTGTTAAATTCTGGAAAAAAAATTCGCGCAGTGCGTGACGAAATAAAAAGAATATTCTAACTCTCATGTTGTCCGAAAAAGAATTTCTGAACGAAAAAAAAACCATAACCAGCCCTCCCCCTGCAAGTTAAATGGTTGGTCCCTTATAGGGATCTGTAGTAAAGATGAAAAGGAATTTAAGTTTTATCAAATTAAAGCAACTGAATATCTGAATTTCTTTATCTGAAAATAAGAGTTTCATGATGAGCCATAAAATAACAACTGAAGCATGTTTATCTAATCCAATTATGAATACTGATTAATTGTAACTAGTGTAAACAACCGATTGTTGTACTTTCTTAATGGCGAACCATGGTAACGCTACATATAGTGTCCACGAACGATAACTAGGTAATCACCGATTTCTGAAAACGTCCATAGGTACCCCTCAGTTTCATCACTCAATGTAAACAAAAACCTTTTGCCGTGTAATTAGCCGAAGTGGCCGGAATAGAGTGGTATCAGTTCCGGAGCTAAATTCAAACGGTATAACGTGAATATTGTTTAACGTACTTTTCCACGACGTAAAAAAAATAACACAGTAACAATACACAAACTATGCACGATTCTTCTATATCTCTATTTATTCTCTGTTGACGTCCCCTCTCTCTCTCTCTCTCTCTCTCTCTCTCTCT
>MJUT01061093.1:12237-35056 GCA_002080005.1 Gigantidas platifrons
GGATAGAATGCAAGATAGTGTACAGAATGAAAGAGTATCGATATAATGTAAGATAGTGTACAGTATGGAAGATTAGGGATAGGATGTAAGATAGTGTATAGTATGGAAATGTACTGACAGAATGTAAGAGACTGTACAGTATAAAATAGCAGTGATAGAATGTTAGATAGTGTACGGTATGGAAGAGTATGGATAGAATGCAAGATAGTGTACAGAATGAAAGCGTATCGATAGAATGTAAGATAGTGTACAGTATGAAAGATTAGGGATAGAATGTAAGATAGTGTATAGTATGGAAATGTACTGACAGAATGTAAGAGACTGTACAGTATAAAATAGCAGTGATAGAATGTAAGATAGTGTACAGTATGGAAGAGTATGGATACAATGTATGATAGTGTACGGTATTGAAGTGTAGTGATAAAATGTAATATAATTTACGGTATGGAGCAGTAGTGATATAATGTACGATATTGTACAGAAAGGAAGAGTAGGTTACAGCTATGTTCAAAATATGGAAGTAATTTTATAATCTTATAAATGAACTATATTAGCATTCTGTTACCTGTATCAAAACTTTGGCTTCACCACATGCAACATCATGTGGAGATTGTCCCTGTAATATAAAAAAAAACAATAGATTATTTTGCTAATTAACTTTTTAATGACATGTAATGCAAATTTCGGTTTTATGACATTTGAATACGATTGTTTTAACATTCTGGTAAAATTAATAGTCTCTCATTCAGTAAAACAAATGGTAAAACAAGACACCACACGACACGTCTGGTATTTGATATTCTCTATTTAAAAGTGCAATGGTCAGGAAGAGTTTCATCTGTCTTACCGACATATTTGCTTATAACTCAGTTGTTATTGTTACAATAACAAAATCTTAGCAAATTTTGATAAAATAAACATTTAATGATTCAGCTTGATCAAATAATTAAAATAAGACGCCACACGACACTTCTGATATTTTCTCCATTCTTTTTAACAAATGAGACTGTTCAAGCTGTTAATGGCTGACATCAAATCATATTTTGTTATGGTTATAAAAGTCAATATTTTCTGTTTCAGGAGTAAAATGACGCATCAATTGACTAGCTTAATGATTGATTGTCTTAGTTTTACTGAGGGTTTAATTACCCGACTGTTCACAACAGAAGGTGAGGCTCCTGCTTCTAACAGTAAGTGTGCTACCCCTGTGTTCCCATTCAGTGCTGCATGGTGAAGAGGTGTCCAGCCCTAAAAGAATTAAAATAAACAAAATAGTTAACCACAAGCAATTTCTCAGTGAATAACAGATAAATTCTTATAAAATCTTCACAAACAATACAACTTTATATTACAAATATATATATATCCAGTTGTCATCGTTACATAACACACGATTTTATGTAACAAATCTTGATCAATTTAATACTTACTGATACAGTTTGATCAGTCAATTAAAACAAGACGCCAAACAAGACGTCTGATATTTTATTTTCTCTTTTTAAGATCACATTCCACTTGAAAGGATCTGTTGATCAGCAATTCAGTTTTATTGTCAAATTAATAAAGCAAAATCATTTGTCGTAACATAGTCTACTAAAATCAAAATTTACTGATTCATTTTGATCAGACAATTAAAACAAGATGCCACAAGACATGTCTGATATATTTCCATTGTTTGTAACCAACATGTCTGTTCAAGTTGTTAATGGCTGCCATCAATTTTTTTGTAACTTCATATAACTCAACATTATCTGTTTCAGGAGTAAAATGACGCGTCGCGTGAAGGGTTTGATATTTGATTGTCTTAGTTTTGCAGTAGGTTTATTACCCCCTTGTTCACAACAGACGGTGAGGCTCCTGTCTTTAAGAGTAGTTTAACTACCTCTGTGCAGTCCTCCTTTGCTGCCTCATGAAGAGGTGTCCATCCCTAATTTAAACAATAAATATAAAATAATATTTAAACACAAACAATTTCTCACTAAATAACGGCAGTTTTGCCATCAAATATTCACAAACAGCACAACTTTATATTCCAAAAGTATTATATGAACAATTCAGTTGTCATGGTTACATAAAAGATTATTTTTCGTAACAAGTCTCGATTTAATTAACATTTTCTGATTGCGTTTGATCAGACAATTAAAACAAGATGCCACGACACGGATGATATTTTATTTTCTCTGTTTAACATAACATTCAACTTGAAGGGATCTGTTTATCAACAATTCAGTTTTATTGTCAAATCAAACAAAAAAAAAACATTTTTCGTAGCAAATTCTAATTAAGTCAACATTTACTGAGTCAGTTTGATTAGACAATCCAAATAAGACGACACACGACACGTCTGACATTTTATCTATTATTTGAAACAAATCAGTCTGTTCAAGCTGTTTAAGGCACACAGGTCGTTACTTTAATGAAGAAAAAAATGTTTCCCAATATAAGACCTAAACTTTGATTAAAAAAAAACCATAAAGATATATTGCAGTTGAAATTTTCCATAATATCATATGTAAATAACCTAGAGCGAAGGAAATACGCCACTGTTTGATTTTCTTCCATCCCGGTAAGAATTCAATGCCCAATACTAAACATTCAAATTATGTTCACTGCTCACGACATTATAAAAGAATTTTGAAACCTGACTTTTTGTTAAGAACATTTTATTAGTATAAAACACCGAATATTGATAACTTTTAATATCAAGAAGAAAATCAAATCTGTGACTTTAACATCTTGTAACATCGTAAAACTCTACATTTTCTGTTTCAGGAGTAAAATGAAGCGTCACTTGAAGAGCTTAATATTTGATTGTCTGTTTTACTGAGGGTTTAATTACCTGATTGTTCACAACAGATGGTGAGGCCCCTGCCTTTAACAGTAGGTCTACTACTTCTGTGTGGCCCTTTACTGCTGCCAAATGAAGAGGTGCCCATCCCTAAGACAATAAACATAAAACACTATTTAAACACAATTTCTCAGTAAATAACGAACATTTTTCCATCAAATCTTCACAACCAACACAAATATATATTACAAAAGTATTATATAAACAATTTAGCTGTCATGGTTACATTAAAGATAATTTTTCGTAACAAATTATGATAAAATTAACATTTTCTGATTGAATTTGATCAGACAATTAAAATAAGATGTCACACGACACCTCTGATAATTTATTTTCTCTGTTTAAGATGACACCCAACAGGGATCTGTTGATCAACAATTCAGTTTTACTGTCAAATTAATAAGAAAAAAATTCGTAACAAATTCTAATAAAATTAACATTTACTGATTCAGTCTGATCAGAGAATTAAAACAAGATTTCGCATGACACGTCTGCTATTTTCTCTATTCCTTGTAACAAATCAGTCTGGTTATGCTGTTAAAGGCACACAGGTCGTTATTTTAATAAAAAAAATATCTTCCAATATAAGACCTAAACCTTGATTTAAAAAACCATAAAGATATATTGCAGTTGACATTTTTCATAATAACATACCCAAATAGTCCAGAACGACGGAAATACGTCGCTGTTTGATTTTCTTCCATTCAAGAAAGAATTCAATGTTGATCCACCCAATGCTAAGCATTCGAACTCCTCTCAATAATTACGACAATATAAACGATTTTTTGAAATCTTACTTTTTCTTCAGAATATTTTATATAAAACATCGAATATTGACAACTTTTAATATCAACAAAAAATCAATTATGTGGCATTAACATCTTGTAACTTGGTAAAACCCAACATTTTCTGTTCCCGGAGTCAAGCGAAGCGTCACTTGATGAGTTGAATATTTGATTGTCTTAGATTTACTGAGGGTTAATTACCTCCTCATCCACAACAGACGTTGAGGCTCCTTTCCTTAACAGAAGTTTTACTACCTCTGTGTGACCATCGAGTGTTGCATAGTGAAGAGGTGTCCAGTCCTAAGACAATAAATATTAAAAAATATTTAAGCACAAACAATTTATCAGTAAATAACAGACATTGTGTCATCAAATCTTAACAAACAATACAGCTTTATATTACAAAAGTATTTGATCAACAATTCATTGTCATGGTTACATAACAAATCCTTTTGCATGACAAATCTTCATCAAATTAACATTTTCTGATTCAGATTGATCAGACAATTAAAACAAGATGCTACACGACAAGTCTGATATTTTATTTTCTCTGTTTTAGATAACATTCAACTTGAAGGGTCGCTTATCAGGAATTTAGTTGTATTGTCAAATTAATAAAAAATCATTTGTCGAAATATATTCTACTAAAATCAACATTTACTGATGCAGTTTGATTAAACAATCCAAACAAGACGACACACGACACGTCTGACATTTTATCTATTATTTGAAACAAATCAGTCTGTTCAAGCTGTTAAAGGCACACAGGTCGTTATTTTAATTTAAAAAAATGTTTCCCAATAAAAGGCCTAAAATTTGATTTAAAAACCATAAAGATGTATTGCAGTTGAAAGTTTCCATGATATCATACGTAAATAGCACAGACCGAAGGAAATACGTCACTGTTTGATTTTCTTCCATCCAGGAAATAATTCAAAGTTGACCCGCTCAATGCTAAACATTCGAATTCTTTTCACTGATTCCGATATTAAAGAAACATTTTTGAAACCTGTCTTTTTTTTAGAACATTTTATTAGTATAAAACATCGAATATTGACAACTTTTAATATTAAGAAAAAAATCAAGTCTGTGCCTTTAACATCTTGTAACATCGTAAAACTCTACATTTTCTGTTTCAGGAGTAAAATGAAGCGTCACTTGAAGAGCTTAATATTTGATTGTCTTAGTTTTACTGAGAGTTTAATTACCTCATTATCCTCTACAGACGATGAGGCTCCTGCCTCAAACAGCAGGTCTATTACATATATGTGGTTCTTCGCTGCCGCAAATTGAAGAGGCGTCCATCCCTAAAACAATAGATATAAAACAATATTTAAACACAAACAATTTATCAGTAAATAACAGATATTTTGTCATCAAATCTTCACAAACAACACAACTTTGCATTACACAAATATTGTTTCAGTTGTCATGGTTACATTAAAGATCATTTTCCGTAACAAATTATGATAACATTAACATTTTCTGATTAAGACAATTAAAACAAGACGCCAGACGAGACGTCTGATATTTCTTCCATTTCTTGTAACAAGTCAGTCTGTTAAAACTGTTAGTGGCTTCCATCAAATCTTTTTTTTTTGTAACGTAATAAAACTCACCATTTTCTGTTTCGGGAGTAGAAAGATGCGTCACTTGATGGGCCTAATATTTGATTGTCTTAGTTTTACTAAAGGTTTAATTACCTCTTTTGTCACTACAGACGGTGAGGCTCCTGTCTTTAACAGACGTCTTACTACCTCTGTGTGACCAAACCTTGCTGCCATGTGAAGAGGTACATTGCCCTAAAACAATAGATATAAAACAATATTTAAACACAATCAATTTCTCAGTAAATAACAGACATTTTGTCATCAAATCTTCACAAACAACACAACTTTATATTACAAGAGTATTTGATAAACAATTCAGTTATCAAGATTACATAAAAAAAACATTTTTCGTAACAAATCGTGATAAAATTAATATTTTCTGATTGAGTTTGATCAGACAATTAAAACAAGACGCCAAACGAGAGGTCTGATATTTTATTTTCTCCATTTAAAATGACATTCCTCATGAGGTGTTTCATCTGTTTACTGACATCTTTATCAATAAATAATTCAGTTGTCAGGGTAAGGCAAATAATCAGTTTTCGCAAAGAATCTTGATCAATCAAAAATTTTCTGATTGAGGTCTACTAGACAATGAAAACAAGACGCAAAACGACACGTCAGATATTTCAATTTCTCTGTTGAAGATGACATTCAACTTGAAGGAATCTGTTGACAACAATTCAGTGTTACTGTCAAATTAATAAGAACAAATTCTTCATAAATTTTAATAAAATCAACATTTACTGATTCAGTTTGATTAGATAACTAAAACAAAAGGCCATACGACACGTCTGATATTTTAATTCCCCTGTTTATGATGACATTCAACTTAAAAGGGTCTGTTTATCAACAATTCAGTCTTACTCTCAAATTAATAAAAAGAATAGTAACAAATTCTACTAATATCAACAGTTGTTGATTCAGTTTACTATTATATCAATCTTTATTCTCATAAACCATCGTAATACATTGGTATAGAGATACAATATACAGAAAATAAATAAAAACAATAAATACAATAATAGCCATAGTAATTACCCAGGAGATAGTAAACTAGAATTAATCTTTCTGATCAACTGACAGAGTTTCCTTAATTTTGATTGTGTTTTACTACTTATTATTTCTTTAAAAGTCAAAACATTAATTCTAGTTAAGTACCGTTTTTCAATGCATGATTTTTTGATTTTCTTGGCAGAGTTGACATTTTCTATTTTCCCTTGCGATATTATTCCATCTTCCAGTTTCTATGGGTAATTTTGTATTGGTGGTTCTAAATTTGCAAAAAGTGAAAAAGTCTTTATTTTCTAAAATATTAAAATAGTTTTCAAATTCGAATATTTGTTTATAAAGTCTGTAGTTCAATGCCTTTGGGGAATTTTCTAAATTGCTATTCCATTCTTGTAAAAAATGATCTCGGAGACGTAATTTTACATAAGCGATCACCCACTCAGTGCTAAAGTTTATATTCTGAAATTTCCATACATTTGATAAGCCACAGTTATCCAATATATCTGTTACAAACTTTACCCAAGGAGCAGATATATTTCCATTACAAAAGAAACTATGCAAAAGTTTATAAGATATGGCCGACAGCTTGGAAGCCTTTCCAGTAAGTAATTTGCACCAATATGATATTACTCTAGTTTCTATATCTATATAAAGTGGAAAGCGACCAAGCTCGCCGTATATCATAAAATTTGGCGTGCTTTGCTTCAAGTGAAGTATTAATTTGCAAAATTTCAAATGAATGTTTTCAATTACATAATTATCACTAAATCCCCAAACTTCACAGCCATATAGTAATATAGGTTTTACAATTTTGTCAAATAAATCTAACAAACATTCGATTGATAGATTATGTCTTTTCTCCCTTCTGATAATTTCATGCATGGCTTTTGTAGCTTTTTCAATATTTTTTTGTTTTGCTAATTTAAACTTTCCATTTTTTGTAAAAGTAACACCTAAATAATTAAATTCGGTCACAGTTTCAATTTCTTTTTCATTATACCGGAAGTGTACATTTTCCGCAGTTCGACTCGTGGAAAAAACCATAATTTTTGTTTTGTCAATGTTTACTTTAAGTTTCCACAGTTTACTGTATTCATAAAAATTATTTAGTAAAGTTTGTAACCCATCAGAAGTCTCTGACATTAGAACTGTGTCGTCTGCGTATAAAAGGGCGAAAATTTTTAAATATATCTCCAATTGTGCTTCTAGTTCGTTAGAAATACTTTCTAAACCTGTAATATTCGTGTCTTCCATAAACTGTTCGAGGTCATTTAAAAATACTGCAAATAAAAAAGGGGAAAAGTTTTCTCCTTGTCTAACGCCCACTTCACTTGAAAAGAAATCTGACTTGTTATCATTATAAACAATACATGTTTTAATACTATTATACATATTTACTATAAAATTATACATTTTTCCATTTATTTTATTTAATAACAACGTATACCACAATGCTACCCTCCAAACATTGTCGAATGCTTTTTCGAAGTCTACGAATGCGCAGTACATTTTCTTTTTTTTTCTTTTTAATATCTCAAAAAAGGCATGGATACTATATATACAATCTAAAGTAGAATAGCCTTTACGGAAACCACATTGATTTTCATTCAACAATAAGAAACTTTCTGAATAAGTATTTAATCTATTATTTAAGGTTGCAGTGAACAGTTTACCCAAACAGCTGAGAATTGTAATTGGTCGATAATTTTTGGGGTCATTTTTGTTACCTTTATTTTTATAAAAAGGCTTTATAGTTCCTAATGACCAGCTTTCCGGAATGATCCCGGTGTCAAAAATTAAATTAAAAAGCTTGTCGTAAATATCAACAAACTGATTCCTAGTAGTTTTCATATATTCATTGATAACTTGGTCATCGCCAAAGGCTTTACTGTTTTTAAGGTTTTTTATCCCTTTAAAGATTTCATCTTTCGTAATGGGATAATTTATATTTTCATTTAATTCGGCTGTGATTGTTGGATCAATGTTCAATGTGTTTTCAGGTATGATATTTCCATTGTAATGTACTGTATATCATATTACTTACACTTATATCTTGAAAGTTTATGTCTGCCCCTTTGTTGATACAATCCCGAAGAGTGTCAGTATCTCCTTCTTCTGCAGCTTCAAGAAGCCTCTGAAATATAATAACGAAATGCTATAATAAATAAAACAAATTAATGTAAACAGGAACATTTGCATCCAGTTGTTTGTGAGGGGAGTTCATATCTTATTTACGTTATTTGTGTTTGTAGGTGCCCGGGAGCTCTTGTCATATTTACGTTAATTGTGTTTGTAGACGGAGCTCTTGTTATATTTACGTTATTAGTGTTTGTAGGGGGAGCTCTTGTCTTATTACGTTATTTGTATTTGTAGGGGAGCTCTTGTCTTATTTACATTATTTGTGTTTGTAGGGGGAACTCTTGTCTTATTTACGTTATTTGTGTTTGTAGGGGGATCTCTTGTCATATTTACGTTATTTGTATTTGTAGAGGGAGATCTTGTCTTATTTACGTTATTTGTGTTTGTAGGGGGAGCTCTTGTCTTATTTACATTATTTGTGTTTGTGGCTCTTGTCTTATTTACGTTATTTGTATTTGTAGGGGGAGCTCTTGTCTTATTTACGTTATTTGTGTTTGTAGTGGGAACTCTTGTCTTATTTACGTTATTTGTGTTTGTAGAGGAAGTTATTGTCTTATTTACGTTATTTGTGTTTGTAGGGGGAGCTCTTGTCTTATTTACGTTATTTGTATTTGTAGGGGGAGCTCTTGTCTTATTTACGTTATTTGTGTTTGTTGGGGGAGCTCTTGTCTTATTTACGTTATATGTGTTTGTAGGGGGGGGGCTCTTGTCTTATTTACTGTATTTGTGTTTGTAGGGGAAGCTCTTGTCTTACTTACGTTATTTGTATTTGTAGAAGAGCTCATGTCTTATTTACGTTATTTGTGTTTGCTTGCGCATAATGGTGTCCAACACATATTGTGTGTCTGTTTTGCTTGTCTTCGTCTTGTGTATCTTGTGTTCCCAGTTTCTCAGATTGTCCAATTGTGATTGCCCCTTTCAGTGTTCTGGAAAGTGTATTCATCTTTGGAAATGTATGCTCTTGATAGTTATAACGGTATACAAATATGACTTTATAAGATTCAACAGTTGTCATTAAAAGTCATCACCATAGGAATCCTTGGAATCTGTCACTAAAATGTCAGTGAAAGCGTCATGTTATAGATTAATAACGGATTCTAATGAACAAAACAGACTTTATATAATTCAAAGAAATTATAAATAAAAAATCAGGGGTTAGCGTTGTGGTGTTTAACGTCACTTTCAACAATATTTCAGTAATACCGTGGCGGTCAGCTTTATTGGTGGAAGAAACAGGAGTAGCCGGAGAAAACCACCGACCTGCCGGAAATCATTAACAAACTTTATCACATAATAATGTATCGAGTACACCTTGCCATGAGCCATTCGAACTCACAACATGAGTGGTGATAGACACTGATGGCACAAGTAGCTGTTAATTCAACTACCATATAATTACGACCAAAGAAATAAAACAGTAATTTTGTGTGACCCTCAGATATAATCACTAGTGAAATGTAACGATGGGAAATTTTGCTAAAATTTCAGTTTTGATGATCGTAAAAAAAACATCCGTTGATGATCAATGATCTATTACAATAAACTTTTCGGAATAGGATTACACTACAAAATATTTCAAGAGTACATATTGGCTTGATAACGTAGTTAAGTTTTAAGTAGAATTTTATCATGCAAGACTTTAGTACGAACCCGGACTGCAGAAAATTAAAATTGTATCTTTATAATATAAAATAAACCTGTCATTTACAATTTGAAGAAAACCAAAATAGTGCTGAATTAATGTCAACAAGGACACGATGTGTCAAATAATCAATTTTAATTGAAGTGCATATGTAGAATCCCGAGGATCATGTTTTTTTTTCACCTCCAAACATTTTCTTCATTAACAATTATTTGCTTATCATTGATGTCACCGTCATAACTGTGTACAAGTCTCAAATCTTGCAGATTATATTTTTGGCATTTTATTTTGCAAAATTTTTAATATTATCAAAATGTTTAAAAGAAACTTGCTTGATTAAATAAGACATATAGCTACTTGTAAATAATTTGTTAAAGTTTTTGAGACAATTAGAACCATTTGCTAATTATTTTTTTTCAAAACTGTCTTGAGCTGTGTCTTTTACACTTATTTACTATTTAGATCTGACAAATGTTAATTAATAAGTAAATTGTATTTTATTTGTGTTAATTAGAGCAATTCTTGGATGACAGCTATCAATCGAGGAATTAAAACAAAATCAGAACAAGTCCCTATGGGCATAGGCCCTGGCCCGTACGAACAGGGTTACAATCTGTATCTACTATCCAACACTCTCATTCGCGACTACACCAATGCACTGTAAATTTCGAAAAATTAAAGATACAATATTCATTGTTTCAACTTTCAGTACAATAATCTAAAGTCAACTGACGACTTAACATCTTCCCCAAAGGTACATGTGGAAAGGATACCTTTGGTGCCACTCTCTCTCTTTTGCAGAATAAAGATTTTTTTGACAGATTGACAGGTTCGGGTAATTATACAATTTTTGGGTTGGGGTGTCATAAGGAAATCTTTCCAATTGAATGACTTATGTCAATAATTATGATCAAACAACACTTTCTATCCATATGGAGTAACTGATATTTGTATATCTGCATGATGGGACACCTAATGTGCAGGGGAAAGACACATACTATATGAACACGAAAACAAATGATATGTCTCTCGGAAATTCTCGGATCTTTCCCAGAAATATTGTAATGTGATAGAGAAACTGTAACAATAGACATAGATTGTTACTTAACATCCATCGAGCAGTATTTGATCTGTATACAGATCGAGAACAAGTTCCATAATATATAAGACCTACATGTACATAGAAATGAGCGAATGGATGGTTACGGGTCAAACACATTTTCTTAAAACTGAAAACATATGGATATTTGAGTAGGGACGTAACATTTAGTCTTGAGCTGGGATGCAATACGCCTACGCATTTTTCGAAATCTACAAAGAGGTGCAGAGAGAGTGGCACTCTCCAAACGCGTTGCAGACTGTGGTCCATGGTGCGGCTTTCCGCTTTATGACTAAGCTTGACAACTCCCATCGAGACGACGCCTCTATCCTCCACCCGAGGATGCACTGAACACATCTGTGATTTTATTTGGGGAGGGGTGTCTGGATATTACAAAAACTTTGCCGGATAAACAATGAACGATGATGTATTAAGTTCACCACTTACACCGGTAAAGCTATGCATTACTACGACTGTTAAACAGAGAAGTTCTATTATTTTGATAAAGTGAACACTCTAGTAATAATGACCAAGCCAATTTCTAATGAAATGATGATGAGGCCCGCTTTGTTCTAGACCATCACGCTGAGTTGGATTTTTATAGCGCTAGCTCACTGAAACAACAGTCCGCGGGTAGACATGTCGTTCTACTCGGGAACATTATTCTTATTCCGAGCCAACCAGTATTTGCTCTTTCTCCTTCTGCTTCATTATTAGTGGAGAAGCAACAAATACCACTTTCATAGTATGTGTACTTCAAATCGAATTTTACAGCAATGCTTTTGCTATGTTGTGCCAAAGAGCTAATTGGGGTATATTGAGTATGACAACTGATTTTAGAAGCAGCATTTACAGTGGTATTGCGGGGGGTATTATTGATCGAATATAAATACAAATCCTTAATAATGATATTTTAAGTGAGTTTTTATTCTTTATTGTTTACTGTAAAAATATTCAACAATCTGGAATTTTCTGAAGGTACCATCAAGTGAGAATAACATTCAGGGGATGTTCCACCAAGACAGAACCCGGTAATATTACCATAGGTATGTTGTTTTCCAACTAAAATGTACATTTTATAGAGAAAAATTGAAAAAGGATGATTCCATAACTCAAAATCTTGGATTTGCCACTGATGAATTTTGCAATTTCGATGAGGAAATATAATATAAAGTAATAAATAAAAAAATCATACAAGCTTACCTCATTTAGGTCCTCTTTTGCAGCCATTGTAGTTTTTATCCTGAAACATTCAAAGCAGAATGTTATTGTGACATAGTAAACAGGAGCACAATCTATTGATTAATAAATTCATATGCTAGTGTGACCTGGTGGACAGACACATACTCTAATGATTAGCAAATCCATATGTTAGTGTGACATAGTGAACACGAACATAATCTAGTGATAACAAATCCATATGTTAGTGTGACATAATAAAAACAGGGACCATGTAAAGTGAGAAATGAAACAGAAACGAAACACAGCAAAACGAAAAGAAACACGACGATACGAAACACAATCTGTAAACTAAGAAACGAAACGAAACAGAATATGTAAAGTGAGAAACTAAACGAAACGAAACGAGATCATACAATGAATTCTAAAAATCCTCAACAATCATAACTCCACGTCCGCGTCCGCTAAAGCTATAAGATCGAGTATATCTAAGAAACTGTACCCTGTAATCGATGATGTATTTTACGTTTTCGCTATGTATTTTATTGGACAAACCGAGTGAGTGATTGTTGTTTAACGCCAATTCAGAAATTGTTCAGCTATATCATAGCGAGAACTTAATTTTCATTGAGATGATGATGAGGTCCGCTTTGTTCTTGACCAACACGCTGAGTTGGATTTTCATAGTGCTAGCTCACTGAAACAACAGTCCGTGGTTAGACATGTTGCTACACTCGGACACATTATTCCTATTCCGAGTCAACCAGTCTTTGCTCTTTCCATTATACTGCCTGCTTAACGGAGAAGCAACAAATACCAATTTTATAGTCTTTGGTTTGACGCGACGGGGTTCTACCCCACAATCTACCGCGCTCTTTATTTCCCATTATTTCATGCACTTAGCCCTCCTGCACCATCCTTTTTGGTCTGAATATACATTTTTTAAAGGATCTGCACATTACCAAGCTAGAAATTTTAATCAGGAAAAGGATGCTTATCGCAGCATATGTGGTCCGAGTTTTGAAAGTTTTAAATGTGTGTAACAAACGAAAAATCATCAAAATGCAAAGGATGCTTTCCCTATCAACAAGAACACTTCAAATATTATGGCCGGGGAAATATACCAAAGCGAACGTGACTTTTTACGGAAAGTCTTACGGTCGAATAGTGTGGTAACCAATGATCAGAATATTGCAGAGACCCTAAATATAATACTATAGAAAGGAGTCCGTAGCAAGTCTATTACATGGGAATTATAGAAACAAATTAAAAACGAATATATGAGACATGTTCTGACAACCATTTAGTGTATTGTAAGCAAACAAATGTTAACTTAAGGTTCAGCAGTAATTTTGTAATATGCTTTTACAAACCTGATACACAGAATTTACTTTGAAAATAAAAAATACTGAAATTCCCAATACATTTTCCACCTCCAAAATTAAATTCAACATAAAAGTGTCCTATAGTTTCCTTAAAATTTTGTAAAGAATTATTATTAAAAAATAAGTAAAATTATATTTAATGTCACATCAAATTTTTAGCAAAGAAGAAATGGAGATTTGAGAACAATGCTCTTGAAATTAAACTGGAAACATGTATGCTCACCTCCGGAATTTTGTCAGAAAATATATATAGTTTGTCTGTTTGATTGAAATCAAAATCTGTTATTATGTATACCTTTAGTATATATGCATAAACATGGTCCTACAAAATATCAAAGATCTACCTAAAAAACCTCTAAAAGAAATTTGCCGTCATGTATTTGGATGGACGGACGGACGGATGGACAGGGGTAAATTAGTAACTCCTTTGACTTTTCGTAGCCAGAAGGGGAAGAAAAATCCAACAGCTACAGATAAACGCGGAGTGATATTTTCTTAAATATTAAGTAATACCCTAAGCGTATACCTATATTCGTCAACACAGATGTAATTGATTTCCCGGACTCGTTTGAGTGGATTTTGAAAATGTGTAAGCTTAATTGGTACTTTTACTTTTTTTTAATTGATACTTTCAATTAGTCGTACAAAATATTAGTGTGTGTTTAGGTTAACATTGTGAAAAAAAGCTTTGGTATGGTAGGGTGGGTAAGAAATTTTGTTTTTATACATAGGATATAGTGGGCAGATGTTCTGACTTTAATAGTGCTTGTTGAGAAAATGTAATAAAAAAACTATTGTAAGCACTAGATTTTAGGTAGGGGCGGGTAACGCAATGTAAACTATATATGTGTTAGGGCCTAGATGGTTCAATGGGCACGTCTTCTCCTGATCTATAAGAATTTAAAAGGAATTTTTCCTCGGATGATGCAAATTTGCGTGATTATCTACACACATTAAGATGACGGCGTGCTGAAATTGAAAGCAGAAGAAGACACATCTAGCAATAGCATATACGGTACACGAATAACAGAAATACTGCCTGTATGTCATTCCAAACTGTTTAATGAACTCAAATGGATTATTTCATCCATTTACAGTTAATGTTTAATATGTCCATCAATCATGAATTTGTTTATTATACAATAAATACCGGGCAATACTGTTGTCCAATAAAATACATAGCGTAAATGGAAAATACATCATCGATAACAAAGTAATATTTCTTAGATATACCCGAACGTATAGCTTTAGCGGACGCGGAGTTATGATTTTTGAAGATTTTTATTCATTGTATGATCTCGTTTCGTCTCGTTTCGTTTCTCACTTTACATATTCTGTTTCGTTTCGTTTCTCAGCTTACATATTTTGTTTCTTCACTTTACAGGGACCCGTAATAACAGGAACATAAGCTAATGATAAGCAAATCCATATGTTATTTTGACATAGTGGAAAGGAACATAATCTCATGATTAAAAATCAAAATATTAAAGTATGTGACATAGTAAAGTAAGGGGAGGGGATATTTTTATTTTTATATTCGAGAGGATGGTGGTTTTAAAAATTATTAATTATATGTTGTACCTAGTCAAGGAAGATTTTCACTTTAAATTGTCAATACAATTTTACTATTGCCAGAATACACCACGTTGCCATGCACCATTGACCTCGGAACCGACTATTTAACTCTCACACAAAACAAAGAAAAACAGATAATTTTTGGCATATGGAAATCGGAATTTGTGTTTCTTAAAATTTTAACAAATTTGTTTTTGATATCGGCAGAGTCAGCTTATTTATTATCTTTATTTTGTTCAAATCAAAATATCTTTTACTATGAAATTTGTCAAAAAAAGATATAGCCCCTTTTAAAATTTAAATGGTCTACCCATTACATTCGTCGTGTCCTTTATTGATGTCCTTAGACTTCAGTTTACACTGTATCTTTTAATTAATGTCATTATTTTGCTAAAACTTGATACCAGTATAAAAGCAGACTAGTCTATAGCATTACGTGTTCTTTTGCGTACCTTTACACAAACCATCAATAATGTATTCAAAATACATTGGTCTATCAGATTTTCGTTTGAAATCACGATAATAGTTAATTATGCTGTCTCCAACCATCTCTATATGGTATGTAGTATTTTCATCTGACGTTAAGCTACTATTGACTATGAAATAAAATTGAAGATAATTTTAGTGGGGTTGCGGTTACTCGATCTTTAGTTTTATGTGCATGTTTTGTAGATCGTTGTTTTTCCTTTTGTACTTTTTTCATTTGGATTCATACGGATTGTGATTACCCTTATGGTATCTTCAAGCTCTTTTTATAAAAACGAAATTCAACAAAATTCATTGCTATAATTTTTAATGTTTCTAATTTGCCTTTTAACACACATAAAATAATAAACAGGGATCGCCGTTGCCACAATTGCATTGTAATGACAATCAGTGTCTGTCACTGACAATGTTGTGAGTTTGATCTTCGCCCGATGCTAGTTATACTCGATATACTTGTATGTGATAATTTGGCAGTGACCTGTGGCAGTTCAGTAGATTTCCCTGGGCTCACTAGTTTATATGATTGGTTGTCAGTGACTTACAGCAGGTCGATAGTTTTCGTAGGGAACCCTGGCTTATGTGATAGTTTATTAGCGACTTACAGCAGGTCGGTAGATTTGTTCTGGGTTTACATGATAGCATGCTTGTGACTTACGACAGGTCGGTAGTTTTTGCTGGGTACTATTGTGTATGTGATAGTCCATTAGTGACTTACGGCAGTTTGGTCGTTTTCTCTGAGAACTATAGATTATGTCATGGTTTGTCAGTGAACCGTGGCAGTTTGGTAATTTCGCTAGGCACTCTGGGTCATGTGATAGTTTTAGCAATGATTTACGGCAGATCGGTAGTATTCTCCGAGTACTGGGGTTTATATGATAATTTGCCAGTCACTTACGACATGTCCGGAGTTTTTCTCGGGTATTATGACTTATGTGATAGTTCATCAGTTACTTATGGTATGTCGGTAGTTTTCTGGGGGTAGTCTGGCTTGAGTGATAGCCTGTCAGTGTCTTGCAGCAGGTCGGTAGTTTTCTTCGGGAACTCTGCCTTACTGCGTTAAAAAAACTAAATAGCCTTCATCTTATCACTGAATTACTGTCAAAACTGACTACCGGTATGAACATCCATAATCTAACCGAATCTTAACAATAAATAAGTACAAGTATATCCCACAATACCATGCAATATTGACTTAGGGACCGATCATTTAACTTTCGGGAAGAGGGGGGAGGGATGCTATGTTTTTTTTCCTCGACAGATATGTTATTTTTTTCTTCACACGATACAAAGGAATACAGATATGATTTGTTCTTCATATTTTACCAAAATATTTGTTTGAAAACTGCAGTGGTAGGTTATTTATTATTTTCTATTAAAAAAATATTTTACTATTCAATTTGTCAACAAGGACACACCCTTTATTTAAAGTTAAAGTGCCCACTCCAATTACATGATGTCCAGGGTCCTTAGTTTACAATGTACGCCAATTATCTTTTAATTAATGTCATTATATCGTTAAAACGTGTGTACCCTTTAAACAAACCATTCTATAATATATTTAAAAAAAATATAGTCTATCAGATAAAACTTTCCAAAAGGTTCTACCCCACTAAGACAATTACAAAATAATAATAATAATAATGTCTTTAATTCAACAGGATAAATAACACATTTAGTTATACAAACTAGTTTACAATGTGGTCCTGCATTATATAGAGTATTTACACAATAAATTATAATACTATAAAATAAATATAAAAACAGTGCTATACAATAGATAATGCGTATATTTCAATTGAAATATTCATTTAAATATTTGGTCTTAAAAATTTCTAAAAATGTACTTTCTCTCATTTCATTTGACATATTATTATTCAAAAGATTGCATGACGATATAACAAAAGAACGTCTATAATATTCTGTTGACAAAAGACGACTATAACATTACATGTTCTTTTGTGTACCCTCTGCATTTACGATTAATATATTTAACAAAAACTTTGGTGTATCAGATAAAACTTTCCAAAACGTTCTACTCCACTAAAACTATTACAAAAGACGACAATAACATTACATGTTCGTTTGTGTAACCTCTGCATTTACGATCAATACTGTATTAAAAAAAAAACTTGGTTTGTCAGATCAACGTTCGAAATCACGCTATCCAACTAAGACGAAATATTTGCACATTTAAGGCTTTTGTGCGAACATATATTAAATCTTTATTCCTTTGAGATTGTTGTTTGAGGACTTTATCATAAAGTACATTACGTTACCAGTGACTATGAAATGAAAAATAAGACAATTTAGTGGGGCTCGTGTTACTCGATCTTTAGTTTTATATGTATATATAATATTACAAATTCTCCATTATAACATGACTATGTCTTTTAGATGAAATGCAGAGTAAATGAGCAGTCTTATTCAAATTTGTATAAGGTATGACTAGTCACGGTGTTTGATCATTCATAATAAGCCCGACAACACTTTAAATACTGTTTACCAATTGTGTTGATCAATACCCAAACAGTGCTGTTTTTAATTAATGAGACTAGTAATGTAGCAGTTCTTAAAAAGTAAATCTCAAAATGTAAAAAAAAAAATATCCTACAAAGCACTGTGTATGTATGACTATTTGTATGTGTAATCAAGTTGGGCTGGCTAGGACTTATCAATGTGTGTGAGTGTAGGCTTCACCTAATAAAGTACAAGTATATGTGACAATGTAACTCATAGTACAACAAACATGTATATTAATAACACAATCCTGTCTCACTCAAACGCATGTTAATGTCACAATGTAGTATTGTTTACAGTTGTTGTGTTATGTGCAAACTATTTTCTACATGTATTTCCGGTTGACCTTGACCTTGTTTAATGTTGAAAAAGGGAGAGGGGGGTCAAGTATCAACAGAGTGATATGTGAACTAAGTTCAGTTCAGTTACCAAATATCTCGAAAAATTCACGCACTATCTCATATTGAACAAGTATGTCTATCTATGTAAACAGTATGTAAAATTTGACAAAGTCGAAAATTTACTCTCAGTTGTGTAAGACTAGTGAAAAAGTAGCATGTCAAATTTCTGACAAATTTCTAAGTACAAAAACAGCAAAATTTCAATTAAATTCAAATATCAGCACAAAATTACTATCATACTGACATATGCCATTACTAAACAAACAAAATATCATATACTAATACAATAAATAACTTACAATAGCTATGAAATTTAACGAAGTTTGTGATCACATCCTCCAAAACGAACACATGTGTTTACGTCCCATCTGTTGAACCGGAAGTCGACTAAAAGTTCAAAGTTGGTGCACTTTCAGTTTGACATCACACGAATTTCAAATGAATTTTCCGGAAATCAACGGGAATGTCCGAATCACTGATCCATCCTGATCGTCGTAGAACACATTACATGGGCGCCAAATGTAGCAGCTTTTAAAAACGGGCTAGAATTATGAAAACACACATCAAGGTTTAGGATTCGCTTTATTCTACAAATCGACGAATTATCAGGATCAATACAGGAAATAGGCCCTATAAAACAATTACAGTAATAAATACAAAGTATCAATTAATCTAATAGTAATATATATATATATATCTGCATGTACAAATATGTATCTGTATTCCGTAATGATCCTCAGTAAAATAAATAACGCACATACATGTATTTGGTATGGTCTCATCTATATATCATACAATTTCCTCAAAATCATTCTACATGTATATTAAACATCTCACAACTTGTGTGTTACCAAGCCAGGTATAAAAATATAATAATCGGCAAAAAATAATGAACAAAAGATAAAAGGTACAGCTGCATGCAAAATTATGCGATAAGCAAAATAACAGCAATATAACAAAAAATAGTTGAAACAAACTAAATACTCTGCCTACCTCACATCAAGGTGCAAAGGCTATCCTGATAGTTGGAATACTACATGTATGGTTCATCTAAGGTGAATGTCAAAATACCTGTATAACAAATAACCAGTTGTAAATATATTGTATGCATTCACCCGTGAATAATTGATGTGTACTCTTATGGTAAAAATCTCATTTACTACAATTATGTGAAGTGTTTACGTTACGCTAACTTTTAAAGATAAAATATTTCAATAGCATTCATTCCGGAGCACTCGAATTCATACGGCAATTTATTCAAGAATCCTATTTATCTTCGTAAATACTCTAGTTAGTAAAAATATGCATAAAAGTGAAATATAAAGCTCATTTATATATGAATATGTTCTTTATCTAGAGATTTATCTGTTTAAAACATTTATACGGCACACATCTTGCATTCGCCATTCTGACATCGGATTCTCATGGAAATAACTCATTACGGGTAACATATTATTTTCTGGACTATTAACGAAATATTAGCAAATATAGAAAGAAAGTAACTAACCTTCAAGAATAAGAATAAGACTCCTATATCTAAACAATCAGTCAATAGGTACAAATGTATAGGATATATATTATCTCTGGATAGATTTTCTCAAAGAGTGTTATCATCTTCAGATTTAAAGTAAGAGTGACTCTAAGTTAAGAACAATAGAAAATTAACGGCAAAAGACAAGAACCAATAGAAAATAGAGAAAGTGTGCGGTTTAATCAACAATGAGCAGAAAACCCTTTGAAGTTAAATATAGAACCAAATCTTAAGGAACCAGTAGAATACGTCGTCAGTCAATAAGTCCAAATAACGTAAATCGTCAGAGAGAACAATTAACCAAATTGGTTTGATACTGCAAGCATTCAACAAATACTATCTTTATCCATATAAAGAATGCAATGAATACAAAAATTAAATAAATTGTACAATATTACAACATATAATACAAAATAATATGTACAGTAAAAATAACAGGCTATCACATTAACCTTAACGAGCATATATTTGCTTTGTTGATTTAAAGTATACAATATATATATATAAACGTCTAAACTTGTTTGTAAAACAACACCAAGTACACAAAACAAAGTGATAAAGAATTAAACACTTCGTTGAATGACAAAATTGTCGTCTCACCGAGGGACTTTATCAATGTCTATTTAAATAATATTTAGAACCAATATGGCGTCTTAATTTAAAAAAAAGGTTTTGACGATCCATGTACGGGACAAAAGAACCAGAAATTGCACATATGAAATTACATACATAAAATAATTGAAATCCTACATATAAATTAATGAAAGTACAATATATATATATACATATGTATTTGTCAGCTCATAGATCTAATTCTAACACTGTTTGGTTTAATTTTCAGACGTATATAAATATCTAATATTAACCTAACATTTCCCCCAAAACACATCCACACCCACAAATTATTTAGCTATATCATGGCGAGTTGGTTTTAAATTAGATGATGCTGAGGTTCGCTTTGTACTAGATACTTATAGTAGTTGGAATATTATAGTGCTAGCCCACATGTCGCCTCACTCTGACATATTATCCTGATTCCCAGCCAACCAGTTTTTTACCTTTCTCCTAAATGATGTGTGCTTAGCGGAGCAGCAACAAATACATATTTATATAAACTTTGAAAAAAACTAACAAAAAACTTAGATATATAATTAGTGTGCACGACGCGTTCCTGGAATAATGTTCAGCAGGTAAGCGCAATGTCGAACAGTAGTAAATGCAAATAATTCAAAACATTTTGTGAGCAAAGTCCCTGAACAGGAAAGCCAAAACCGGTTAGGTTCACATATGCCCGAGGGAAGAGTAACTTAGTGTTTAGGAACTGTAAATTGTAATAACAAATAATCTAATAAGATATGTTAGTGCTGAAACACTGACTACTGAGCTTAACATTACACCACCGATGTAGTGTATTTCATATATGAATCTTAAGAGGAGTTTGAAGATACCAGAAGGTCAGTCAGAATTAGTATATCGAAGAAGAACAGACAACACAATGGTCAAAAGAAAAAGTAAAAAAGGACAACCAACGATCTACAAAGCATACATATATAAAACTAAAGATCGAGTAACACGAACCCCACTTAAAACCGGGTTCGAACTCAGGTGCTCTGGAAGGGAATGTGGTTATTGCTCCACAGCACGTTCCTGTTTCTATGCTGGTGATGCAGGAATGTTGCTACATATAGATGGAGGGAGGACAATGGGAAATTTAAAGTCGCCTCTTTTGTCACAAAGTGTTATTCTTAGCTGGGCCTAATGTCAGGTCCGACAGCTTGGATTGTCATAGATTAGAGGAAAATATCATATCCTATTACATTAAAATGTCGGGCAATGAAATTTGTAGCGACCTGATTGTTTAATAACCTGCTATAATTGTGGAATTGTCCCAATAGGTGGCGGTGGCGTTGTATTACCCACGATGAAATTGGTAGGGGCAAGGTTATCCATTGTAGGAGGAGACGTACTACATAACTGAACAACATGAATTATTGTGTATTTTGAATTATTTTATTTTACGCATTTATAATAAAATAAGAAAACAAACAATACCACAATCACAAGGGCAATTAGAATAGTCGTACAGAGAAGCAACCCGACCCCCTCTAAACACCAAAATACATGACATTTCACTCTCCTGGCCTAGCACAGTCACTTCAGTTATTTTCTCCCTCGTTTCACTCCTCCATTTTTTTTCTTAACTAAAATAATGTAATATAAATAAACTAAACTCAGTGTAGAGTTGTTCGTTACAAGATATCCTAGCATTTATTATAAGCAAGTATCAGCATAACAAATCCATTTATAGTCTGTCATTTCTACCCCTAAAAGATTTGTTTAAGCTAATTAATAAATTCAAAATATATGCGAGTAGTTGAAATTCTATTGATATTAATCTGTGGGGGTGGGGCACTACATCATACAAAGCACGAGTGTTTGTCCTATTAGACTTATAACGAACGTCGCATTAATCAAACACACCTATAATTTTCTTTATATACTAACTGCCACATCGTCCGTGCGAAAAAAAAAAATCAATACTATAGCCTTTGCTAATTTGCATATCTATAACGTTTATGTAAAGCATTATACTGTGAAGAAATTTAATTAA
>MJUT01061093.1:39861-74441 GCA_002080005.1 Gigantidas platifrons
CATTTTAGACGTATATATATATATATATATATATATATATATTTATCTTATTCGCTATGTCCATTTTAGAATCGCCAGTAACCCACGACTGATCACGTTGCGATACTCTCCACTTATCATCCGTGGGTCAATTTAATCAATTACATAGGTCTCAGAGATATCTGTTTACTGATCAGGGATATAGAAGTAGCTGTAACACCATAACATTACTCTAATCTTACTATATGTTGATAGGTCGCAAAATTAAAGAAAACATAATAACATGTGTATTATGCAAATAAGATATCAAGTCCATACAACTCCAGTCTTCCAACGGATCAAATCAGATTCGCGATGAAATATTCACGAGCATCAGATGACCCATGGGTGGAGTGCATAGGCGTGTGATTAGTCGTAGGTTACCGACGATGAACAGTTTTTGATGTGTCAACACTCTACATTACATGTTATATATATTGTAGTTTGAGCAGGGAGAACACTTATTTGTTCAAAGACACAGATTCATGTCAAAAGCACTTCCAACATTGTAAGGTATCTGTAGCACCACGGAAAGGCCTCCGTAGTATTAGGGCAAGGCCTCCACATGTGATAGTCTCGTAGGTAATACCCTCATAGTACCAGGGTAAGGCGTTATGCAAAACGTAATTTTAACAAAATATATAGGTACTGACCAGAGCGTAAAGTAATGTTAGCATAATGACTATTTACGAAAATAAACTTCATATCAAATCCATTGTTTGGTTCAGTATGATGTTTTAAGCCTAAAGGATCGTCATCATATTGGGTTATATACCCATCATTTCATTAAGAGAGAAGGTTTGTACTCATAAAACTGACTTAACCTTCCTTCTTTTTATTGAAGTGCATGTACCAAGCCAGGAAAATGAGTGTTCGTGTATGTGTGTTAGTGTTATCGATTTTGCCTCTTTCCTATTGGGTTTTTGAAATGTTCCGACAGTGTGATATGTTTGCTATTCATTTTAATGCAAATTCAGAGATGGATCCAGTTCAAGTTTAAAAGAAACCAGTCCAGCCAAACCTCTCTAACATACAATTCAGTAGTGCTATTTAATGTTTGCTTCAATAATGATCATTACGTGTGCCACACCGATATATAAAACAACAGATTTTAATTGTATGAAAAGTGATTTTTATTTTGGAAAATGGTAAAAGTTATATTTATTACGACACTGAATCTTTGCAATTCGAAAATAAAATTAAGAAATAATTCATGGAAGCCAGAGTTTGTATACAGTTTTAACATGGGAAACATTATTTTCGTACAAATTTTATCCCGAGCGTTAGCCATGTTAAAACGTGAAAAAAACTCTGGCTGCCATGACTTATTTCGATTCTAGTAGGACAAATCTAACTTATTTTTTGAAGTGGAAGTCGGTAATGGAAATGAATTTCATAACATAATTCACTAACCTTCATGTTTCACAGTTTACAGTTGTTTTTTTCTTTTATGTATAAATAGACTGTGATGCTATGAAGTTACTGATATTTTCCCATTTAATGGCATTTTGAATTTAGCAACTTAAACAAGGAAAATGCTCACAAAATCTTAAAAATAAATCAGTAGCCATGTGTTTCAATGTCATCTGCGTTCCTTGTAAACGACTTCCGGAAGATGTTAAATTTCAAAAGTCAAAGTCCATTGATGGTTGTCTTAAGTATTTATTCCGGAAAAATATAGGTAAAAACAATACGGGTATTTTTATGATTGCTATGCACCACATTGCTGTATGAATACATACATTCACTAGGGAATTATGTTTGTAATTTATTAGTCAATATGCATGAGCGAATTAAAATATATCGTGCGTTTTATCACTGTATTATTTACATAGCCAATCAAGGACGTCATGCTAGAATAAATATTATATTGTGCAATACCTTAAACATATAAACATACAAAATAGAAGTTTAAAGTTATTATTTCGCTTCAGTTAGTCTGGGTATCATTATAATTCATTGCACTATGACAACATGAAAGCATACACATTATTTGTGTTTACCAATCTAATGATGAGCTATGGACCGTGAGACTGATAAATATGTGAAGCATTGCATACTGCGTGAACATGTAAAATATAAAGGAGAAGACGTCATGAAATTGTTCATAGTCACATAATGTATGACTCTTATTCTAAAACCAATATAGTATCAGCACAGCACATGTAACGCACAAAAGCATATGCAAATGGCAGAGTTACATATCACACGAACATAGACTTCTCCAGACATAGGAGGGGACGAGCTAATACAATTAACAATAGACGAATAAAATGAAAAACAAAACATACAATACAGTCGAAACAATTCAAAAATTCAACAGAAATATCATAGAAACAGAGGCAAAATCATTTTCTGTCTTGTTACAGGCACCTCAATAGAAAATAGCGCGATTTAGCTAGCTTGGTGATCCAAACCTCCACCCTACCCTTTATCGAATTCAGTCTCATTCATTATTTATAGAATGTGAAGGTGGATAGTTGAGAACATACGGATATGACGTTAGGAAAGAACGATCTCCAGACACGTGTGCCTGTATCAAACGAAGAGTGGTCCAACGTTGGGAAAAAAGAAGTTGCATAGTTATTATTGGACAACTTAGATACACCGTTTTTGACAATGAATTTACAGAAAGAATCTTGCACCGACGTGGATTTGTATTTTTCCAGGTAAGAAATCATAATTTTATAGATGAACTTAGAAGAATAAAACATATATTGTCATGCATATCTAAGTTATGAAATGAAAAAAAAAAATACCACACTGTCAGAACAATTCTAAAATATCACACTGTCAGAACAATTCTAAAATAGCACACTGTCAGAACAATTCTAAAATACCACACTGTCGGAACAATTCTAAAATACCACACTGTCAGAACAATTCTAAAATACCACACTGTCGGAACAATTATGAAATACCACTGTCAGAACAATTCTAAAATGCCAGACTGTCTGAACAATTCTAAAATACCACACTGTCGGAACAATTCTAAAATACGACACTGTCGAAACAATTCTAAAATACCACACTGTTTGAACAATTATAAAATACCACACTGCCTGAACAATTCTAAAATACCACACTGTTGGAACAATTCTAAAATACCACATTCTCGGAACAATTCTAAAATACCACACTGTCGGAACAATTCTAAAATACGTCACAGTCGAAACAATTCTAAAATACCACACTGACAGAACAATTCTAAAATACCACACTGTTGGAACAATTCTAAAATACCACACTGACAGAACAATTCTAAAATACCACACTGTCGGAACAATTCTAAAATCAAGTATCAATATCATAGAAAGAGGCAAAATTGATATCGTTAAAACACAAATACACGACCGCATTTCTCTTGCGAGACCCATCATGGGTAGACAAGTCAAAGGTGATATTGATGTGTGTGTGTTGATAAATCCAACAGTGCAACACAAATATACCTTTCTACTGAATGACGGTATATAATGAAAGAGTCATATCACCCAGGATACGTAATGTTATTTAAAGTGTAAAACATTAATTCAATAAGGGTAATAACAAAATTACCGAATACCGAGCAATCTTCCAAAGGGAAAGGCAAAACTCATAAATCAACACACAAAATCAGTCAACAACCGGAAAACTGGGAAAACCGTAATAGCCCTGACTTGATACAGGCATTTCCAAAGAAATGGTGGGTTGATTTTACGGCGCCAAGCCTCCCGCTTCCATTGCAGTTAAAAGGTTCCGGTTGTCACTATAACAGCATTTTTAACAATACTGGGACAAAATAGGTATAATAGCAGTCAATATTTAAACTGGAGACTCAGTGGGTTAAACATGTGTCTCCCACTTTTCATTCTGGGTTGAGGAACCTTTATACAGAACCTTCCATGTGCGCTTCCTACCAAATTTCAGTTAATTTGGCCAAATGGTTTTAGAGAAGAGTTTTTTTTTTTTATTATTGGACAATCACAAACAAAAAACTGCCTATGGCGGTCATATAAATTTTGTGCATGTTAAGCCGTTTCAGAGAAGAAGATGTTTTAGAAATTGACGAACCAGAAACAAGAATTGCCTATGGCCATATTTGTTCACGGAACGAATCGAAATTAGCAATCTCTAGAGAACATATTCCATAGATTCTTCCTGCCAAGTTTCGGTTCATTTGTCTAAGCGGTTTCAGAAGAGAAGAATTGTGAGAAATCCATCATCCAGAAACAAAAATTGCCTATGGCGTTATTGTTTGTTTACGTATCGGAACGAAACGAACATTTTTTATAGAGGACCTTCCATTGATGATGCAAACCAAATTTCCTTTCATTTGGCTAAGTGGTTGCAGAGAAGGATATTAAAATTGTGTAAGAATATGACCGTTTGGTTAAACCGTTCTGCAGAGACGATACTAAACGATGGATTTTCATAAAGTACTGCGTTGACTGCTATTATACCTATTTTGTCCCAGTATTGCTAAAAATGCTGATATAGTGACAACCGGAACTTTTCAACCATAATATAAGCGGGAGGTTTGGCGCCGTAAAATCTGATTCAACCCACCATTTCTGTGGAAATGCCTGTACCAAGTCAGGGCCATTACGGTTTTCCCAGTTTTCTGTTTTTTCCCGATGCAACATCTTTTTCTTTACAGAATTCAAATCGCTTGTTGTATGTACACAATTGTAAACATCAATAACACGTCATGATGTTTATAGTGTAGACTATGGACTCCCAGCATAAATAGCGTTATATGATTTGGAAACGTTAAAAAACATACCTCAGATCTTAAAAAAACAATGTAAGATGAATATGACGGCACTAATTATGGCGTACATTTGGCAACCTTTTTACTTCTGATGCAATTTTGAGATATTGATATACTACTTATGAATATGTAAACAGCGAGGGTTCCTCACTGTGATCGTGTCATTTTTGAATATACAATTTGCTCACGTCACGGTATAGCTGAAATACTGCTAACGTTGGCGTTATGCACCAATCAATCATATTACAAATTCCAGAAAAAAAACTTTTCTATCGAAGGTAACTTTGGTGAATGGCAACTCTGCACAAACCGTTTTATATTTATTTCTTTTAATGTTATATAAAGCATCCCCATGTAAAATATATCGACGAATTGCTGTTGTTGTTGTTTTTTGTTTTTACATTTTGTATTCATTTAAGATAAATTTGGGTTTTCCTCTATCAAATTGAAAGCTCCTTATATTCTACTGGGTAGAATTCATTGTATTAAATCTAACATATATCAAGAATGCTTGGATGTTGTACATCGTTATTTATATGTCATTGTTGACATCTGTATTATCTTGACTTTAATGTTTATCAAAGTCAGAAAAAATGTTAAATATCACTATTATAAGTAAAATTTTAATTAATCACAATTTTCAAAACAAAATATGATAATATCATAAATGTCAACTCTAAAGATTTTCATAGTAGATAGATAAATAATTTGATTTAAATAAAATTTAAATTTTGCTTGTGAAAAACTACAGGTGGGTGAGTACAGATAATGGTGTTTCGTTCTTTAAGGAATGTTTTTCTAATACCAAAGGGCCAACCAGATCCCGTAAATCAAAGGGCAGAAAATACAATGTTCAAAAAGAACAAAATGTCAAGCAATGCTCTACAAATCACTACACAGAAAACTAAGGATTTAGTAACACCAACACCATTAAAATCCGGGGTTAAACTATGATCCTGAAAATTGTCAATGTACTTCAGATCACCTGTTTTAAATGCGAGAGGGTTTAATATTGTTTTTTTATATACATTACTAATTGTTTTTTGCAATATCCAGCTTTATTGCAAGAGGGGAGCATTGTATTCATAACTTGACTAAATTCAGAAAACATATAATAATATAATGACCAAATTATTTATTTTAATCTAAAATTAAGTATTAAATCAGTTTCAATGGTACATGTGTGCTTTTCTCAATATTCGGGAATTTATCCGATCTGATTATTCAAAACATTACACTACGTATCAAGAGGACTTAACTCTATGTGTAAGTACAAAATATAATAATTGAATCATATCCTAAAACAATGCTCACCTGGAAAGCTTTTTCTCCGCTAGTATGTGTTCGTCAGAAGTACCTAAGGTATATATATATATGATTGATAATATAACCGGACTTCCTTGTTACTTGACATTCAAGTTGCATAGCAACAACAAAACAAAATAGTTTATTTAAATGTTATTGAATTCATGGTTTATAACATTTCATAAAAAATACATGTATAGATAACTTAAATGAATGCAAACGTGAAAAGTTATTTTGAATTGAAATCACCCGAAATTAAATTGATCTAATGGTGCGTTTTCATATTAAGTTGACAAATTGTTATCAGTGAATTTATTCCCTTAATTTCAATCTAAAAATCTACATTGTGAATTTTTCTAATTTCATTTATATTTCTACTATTTATATATATTTATCTTATTCGTTTGTTTGCATTTTAAAATCGTCCATAGCCCAATACTCAATCAATCAATCAATCAATCAATCAATTTAACAATGATTAGGTTGACTGTTATGGAATATCTGTGTCACAAATGACCACGGATATGTTCCACTTGTCGTAAGCACTTCCCGGCCCTTTATTCATTCATGACTTATCACCGGGTTTGTAACTGGAGTAACAAGACGGGTGTCCCTAGTGGAGCAGGAATTGCTTGCCCGGGGTTCGTGTTACTCGATCTTTAGTTTTATGTGTATGCTTTGTATATCGGTGTTTGCCCTTTTGTACTTTTTCTGTTGTCCATTGTGTTGTATGTTCTTCTTCGATATACGGATTCTGATTATATTCTGGTAATTTCCGTGTTTAAATATGTTGTATTAGAATCTGTACAAGCGATGTATATATATATATATATATATATATATATTTCCTCTAACATTTACATTAAATGCGGTATGCAAAACGTAATTTTATCTAAGTATATAAGCACTGACCAGAGCGTAAAGTAATGTTAGCATAAGGCCTATGTATGACAATACAATTTCACATCAAGTCCATTGCTTTGTACAATATGATGTTTTATTTCGTATTGGGTAACCCTGCATCATTTCACCAAGAGGAAAGGTTTGTGCCAATAAAACTTATTTAACCCTGCCACTTTTTTTAAGTGCATGTAGCAAACCATGAAACATAGAGCTAATATATTTGTATTAGTGGTTTC
Source organism: Gigantidas platifrons (assembly GCA_002080005.1). Lineage (NCBI taxonomy): Eukaryota > Metazoa > Mollusca > Bivalvia > Mytilida > Modiolidae > Gigantidas > Gigantidas platifrons. Next base: position 47,074 of record MJUT01061093.1, read on the forward strand.
GATGTTGACCTCTTTCTAAGTTTTTCCTATTTGGTTTTTGAAATGTTCCCACAGTATGGTATTTTTTATTGTTAATTTTAATACAAATTCAGAGAAATATCCAGTTCAAGTGTAAAAGAAACCAGTCTTGCCAAACTTGTAGAAAATATCATTCAGTCGATATATTTATTTTTGTTTTTGTAATGATCATTACATATGATACACTGAAAAGTTATTTTTATTTTGGAAAATGTTATATTTGTTACGGCATTGCATCTTTGTAATCCGCTTCAGTAAGTCTGTGTGTCATTGTATTTCATTGTGCTATGACAACATGAACGTATACAAATTATTTTGTTTATCAAACTAATGATGAGTTATCGACCGTGAGACTGAGAAATGTGTGAAGCATTGCATACAGGTAACATATAAATGGGAACAAATCATCAAATTGTTATTATTTATATATTTTATGTCTGTTATTCTTATTTTAACAACTAAGCCAATATAATATCATCACAGCACATTTAACGCACAAAAGATATAAAAAAGACAGATTGATCACATCACACGAGCGTACAGTTATCCAGACATAAAAGGTAACGAGCTTATAAAAACGTAGACATCAAATTTAGTGCGCACGACGCGTGTCTAGAATAACCTTCATCAGGTACGGTCAATATAGAAATATTGGAAATCCAAATAATTTAACAGTGTTTGGGAGCAATAAACCAAAAGAAATAAACAGGATATCAATTAGTAATAGAGGAACAAAATGAAAAACAAAACAAAAATACCACACATCTGTTTTGCAAGGAGTCCCGCCCTAATTCACCATACAACTTAGCTCTTGAGGTACCCTTTCGAAGAGCTGTAACAATTCTGGCTGATTCGTATTGCACTGATTTAATAAGATCAGACTGTTCTCTTGTGCAATTATCCCAAACTACACTTCCGTATTCTAGTATAGGTCTTATAAAACCAAAATAAAGCTTTTCTAGTGAGTTCCTTTCAAAATTATGTTTCATCATGCGCAAAATATTAAGACGAGAGCAAGCTTTTTAATAAATTTCATTTATATGATCTTTCCAGGTACCATTAGGACAAACATTTATACCAAGATGTTTATGTTTAACTACATCTTCTAAGACATCATTATTCATATATAAGGGGGGGGGGGGATATTAACATCATGTTTTCTAGTAAACAGCATAGGCTTAGTGTTTGAGGCATTGAAATTAACACACCAATCAGATGCCCAAGTACTAAGGCTATTCAAATCAGAATTCAGGGATTCAGCGGTTTTTATTATGGTCATCAACAATACAATAAAGGGATGTATCGTCCGCAAATAGTTTCATGCAATTGGAAACGACATCAACAATATCATTAATAAATAATAAAAATAAAAGAGGGCCCAGTATGGAGCCTTGCGGAACTCCAGCATTAATGTAATTCCAAGTAGATTAGTATCCATTCATGCAGACTCGCTGCTTACGGTCAGAAAGATAACTACCAAACCAAGTCAATAAGTTGCCCTTAATTCCATACTTTCTAAGTTTGTACAAAAGACCATGATGCCAGACACGATCAAACGCTTTTGATATGTCACAAAAAATAAACCTAAGATCTTTGCCAATATCTAAATTTTCCATAATGACATCATAAATTACCAATAACTGGTTTATAGTGGAATCTCTATGTCTAAATCCAGACTGATCATCTGATAGTATATTATATCTTAACAAGTAGTTGTGAAGGTGTTTGAATATATTTTTTTTCCAATATCTTAATAAAACAATTAGTAACAGATATTGGTATATAATTTGCTACGCTATCGCTACCACCTTTACCTTTGTAAATAGCAGAGACATTGGCTAGTTTCCAGTCACCAGGCACCACACCAAAATTTAAGCTTTTTTCAAATAAAATAGTCAGTGGTTTAACTAATGACTGGAAAACAGCTTTCAAAAATTTAGGTGAAGGTTATCAGGATCGGCCGGCTTAGAAATATTTAAAATTTGAAACTGATCACATACCTCTTGCTCATTAATGACAATATCAGACAGCTCGCAAGGTGCAAGTGGGGGTACATCAGGAAGATCAGGTTCAGAATCTATGTTAGATTCTGATGTAAAATAGTTATTAATAGAATTGGCTTTGTCTACAGGATGAAAAAAACTATCACCATTTACCTTAATAGGAGTATTTGTAGTATTAGTACTTTTAAATTTTGAGATACTCTTTGCAATTCGCCACCACTGACCAGGTGGAATACACTTGTCAATCAGTGAATTTTGTAATTTTATAATATATTGTTTTTGGCTTCTCTAATCATATCAATTATCTCATGGCGTATTCTACGAAAACTTTCCCAGTCACTTGCTAGATTTCGAAATTTTGCCTTGTTATGCACCCGGTTCCTTTTTCTAATTTCGCATTTTATTTCACTATTTATCCAAGGTTTATCCCGTGGTTGAACACGTATAATCTTTTATGATATTAACATTATCTGAATCTCCAAATTTCATATCCCAATCAGTATTTTGAAATTGCTGGTTAATTGCAATATAATTTGCATCATCATAATCCCATATTGTCTTTAAATAAGACTTTTCTCTAGTGACAGAAAAATTAATCTCAATAATGGAAGGACAATGGTCACTACAAAAGTTTGGAAGTACATAGCTATCTCTAACTATATCATAATTATTGACCAGTATAGGATCAATTAGAGTGGAGGACATACTAGTAATTCTAGTAGGTTCATGTATCACATTTTCGAGGCCTAACCTTTGACCAGAACGTGTAAACTTGTGGTTATTGCCAATTGTAATAAGGTCAACATTGATATCACCAAGAAACATACAATTAGACCAATCTCGCTTTTAAATGTATATTTGAAAATATTATCTTATGTGCTAGCTCAACGTTTGAAAAAGATATTAAATAAAATAATTAATGAAGACCAAACAGGTTATATTAAAAACAGATTTATAGGGTTTAATCTACGACAGATACAGGATATAATAGATTATGCAGACATCTACAAAATAGAGGGTTCTCTGGTTTTTATAGATTTTAAAAAAGCTTTCTAGAATGGGATTTTATGTTGTTAACTTTGAAACATTTTGGTTTTAATGATTCATTTGTAAAGTGGGTTAAAACAATGTATACTGATATTCAGACCTGTGTTATTAATAATGGGTGTATATCTGAAATATTTAGAAACACCAGAGGGACCATCAAGGTGTCCCTTGTCGGCCCTCCTGTTTGTGCTATCTGTAGAAATCATGGCACTGAGAATTCGGAATAGTAAAAATATAAAAGGGTTTCAAGTTAAGATAGATGAGATAAATCATAGTATTAAAATTTCTCAATTGGCGGATGACACAACATTATTTTTCCACTCTAAAACTGAGATATCACTAGCATTAAATCAAATTGAAATTGTTGGTTCTTTTTCGGGACTTATTATGAATAAAGAAAAAACAGAAGGTTTATGGATAGGGAAACTTAAACATTGTAAAGACAAAGTGGGGGAATTAAATGGAAAGACAAACGAATTAAAAATCTAGGGATATATTTTGGACATGATAAAGAAGAATGTGAAAAATTAAATTGGGAAAATAAAATAGAAAAAATTAATAATTTATTACTTTTATGGACAAAAAGAAACCTAACAATTTTAGGGAAAATTTTGATAATCAAATCTTTAATTGTTCCAATATTTACATATGTGGCCAGTGCTTGTGTTGTTCCAGAAAAATATAGGAAAGAAATAGATAGCAAATGCTTCAAGTTTATTTGGAATAATAAACCTGATAAAGTAAAACGAAACACTGTAGTAGGGAAACATGGAAAAGGGGGCCTTAAAATGATAGATATTCAAAGTTACTTTGTGTCTCTTAAAGCATCTTGGGTAAGTAGATTTGTTAGTAATCAATTAGTTAATTGGAAAGTTATACCATGTAAGTATTTTGCAAAATTAGGAAATAATTCGTTAGTATTCTCACAGAATTTAGATAATATTACAGTTGACAAATATGCTAAACAGATTCCTGAATTTTATGGAGAGTACTTCGAAGTTGGAACAAATTAGGAGGTGGTCAAACTAAAACACCTTTAAATTTTGCAGACGTCAGGAAACAAATTATATGGGGAAACAAATTTATTAAGTTTGATCACAGAACTTTGTTGTTTAATAATTGGATAAATAGTGATTTGATTTATGTAAACAATATTTTTGATGAAAATGGCGAGATATCACAAAACTTTATTTTAAACCTTTTGAATAATAAATCCAGCTGGATGACAGAATTTACCATTATGAAAAAGCAATTCCAAAAGAATGGGTAGATATACTTAAAACAGAAAATTCCAAAAAAAAGTGTAGTCAATATTATTAAAAATTATGTATTGATTAAGGGAAAACAATATAGATTTTCATTCCTAAGTAATACATTTTTTTATGAATTGCTTCTCAATGAGAAATTTACAAAACCAATTGGTTTTAATACATGGTATACCTATTTACAACAAGAACTACTAAAATGTGAAACAGTATGTTATTTTATATTTAATTATTTAAGTGAAAATAAGTTGAAGGTTTTCAGATGGAAATTATTACATTTCATTATTCCTACTAAAAGGCTACTTTTAAAATGGAAAATCATGAAAAATAATTTATGCAATGTATGTAATACAGTGGAAGACTATAGTCACTACTTTAGGACTTGTATTTTTTTCAAAGAGTTTTGGGGGGAAATACGAGAATTGTTAAAAAAATGTGGAATAGAAAATGGTATAACATTATATCATCTTGTATTCGGTTATAAAATATTCGATAAAAGCTATTATGACTTCAACTATTTTCTTACAATCATTGGATGTTCAAAATATAAAGCATATTACATTTCAGAGCAAAAAACTAAAAAGCTTGATGTTTACTCATTATTTGTTAGGGAATACCTTCAAATATATAGAGGAAATGAAATAATGCAGAAAAGTTCATTTCTAAAAAGACTACATAATTATTTGTAAACTATTTGAATATGAATTATTTTAATATAATTTTGTTGCAAATTTCTCTATATTTATTTTATATGTATTGCTTCATAAGAAGCTTGGGCTTATGAAGATGGTTGTAACAAGCATTTGAATACAATATTATTGTTGTTAAAAAAAAAAGAAAAAAAAAAGAAAAATACAATTACTTATACCTGAATCAACACATTTGTCAAATAAATTATGAATATAATCCCATGATGACACTCTTGCATTTGGCTGTCTATATAAGCACAATAATAAAAATGTTCTATTATCTGCAAAAATTTCTAAACAAACAGATTCAACTTCGGATATTTCTAGATCAAGTCTACGCCTACCTTGTAACGTATTACGAATATAAATAAGTATACCACAACCACTGTCAGTCAACATATCCTTACGGAATGCCTCTGGACTTATAAAATTATCAATGGTAATATCAGAGGAACTTACAGTATTATTTAACCTAGATTCAGTTATACAGATAATATCGTGATTACCAAGCTCAGTACTTATCAACTCTGTTTTGTTACGAAGAGAATTGGCATCCATATTAACTATGGAAATATTACGTAGTTCGCATCTGGAATTATTTGACAATGGCCCTGGGTTAGGGTGAATATCATTACACAATTGTAATAACAATGAGATAACTGATAAATAAGAATATGCTAAGGATAATATAGTTTGATTGACTACATGGGGACAAATTAAAATAGTAATTTTTTTATCCATTATCAAAATGTATAAACAATGACACATTTAAAATTTTAGGTGTCCCCTTGAAAACATGGAATGAGAAAATACACACATGACTCTGGTAAAGTACGGTACATATGCATGAGAATATAACATTTAGCTCCAAGAAGAAATATACACAAACATAAAAAAACAAAGTTAAACATAAGGAAAACATTAGGAAACACATGCACGTAAATATGCATGACAAACATATATACATACAATAAAAAAAATAAAATAAATAAATATAAATAAATATGCATTAATAGGACAAGGTTTTATCCATGTTTGAGAAATGATGTGAAGCATGTAGATGAAAACAAAAAAATAGGATATATTTCATGAGTGCTGAGAAGATATTCTAATCTAAATCTAATCTTGGTGAATGTTAGACCCACTTTGCAAGTTTGTAAAAAAAAAAAAAATCTTAAAAATGTCAGTGGTATACTACACTGTAATCTTCAGTCACAGTACAACATGGTCATGTATCATTATTAATAATATTATGATCAAACCATAGCAAAATGGTCACTGGAATTTCTTTGTAAAGATTGATGGAGGTGTACGAATATACGTGTATTATTAATGATCTATAGCATGAATTTGGAGCCTTTGCTTGATTATTTAATACATTTTCTTGCTCTGTCCATCAGAAAGTGGAAATAAAAAGAAAACAAAACAAAACAATCTGTGTTGTTTAACATTTTCGGAAGTGCTACCAATAAGTCGCATGGTTTAAAGCGTATGTTTAATTCTGTTTGTGCGAACCACATCAGGGTTGAGATACGAATAAGTTCCGGAAGCTATTATTATCTGAAGGATTTCAACAATTTTCTGTTATTCAAATATAGTGACAACAGACAAAAATTAGCAAGCAGTAGTTAAATAGGATAGACTCGGGTAAATATTGCTACATTCAAACAATAGATTGTACATAGTAGAATAATACTAGACACATTATAATAAGTTACTGACTGACGGCATATAAAACATGATATCCGTTAATATATTTGTTTAATATAATACATTAACTTACTTAATTCTATTGAGTATTATCAGTTTCTGGAAATCTTTAACTAGTTTAGATGTTCACATATCAATAAGATATTAGAATGTTAAAACGAGTTGAAAATATTCTCAAGGATCCGTGCAGTAGATCGTGCTATTTGTTGAACTGGTGAAAAGAAAGATAACTCTTGATTTTTTAAATTATTTAAGTTATACTGTATAAAAAAATGCATAGTTAAAATCCTTGAACTCTATTAGGAATTGATAGAGACATATATGTGATATTGTGAAAATTATAAATAATAGTATATGACAACAAACAATATACATGTTAAAAGTTAATTGAACAGTTAATTAATTAGTGGTTCTTGTAAATACAAATAGAATGCTCGATTGATTGTTAAATCCATGGATCATATATTGAATATCGATATACAAGACATAACACTATCTAGGATTTGATGATCCCTGGGTTTTCTGCACGGATTGAGACGGAACCGGCGTAGATGTAACAGGTAGGTCAGAATGAGGGACGAACGTTGCTGCTGAGAAGTTCAGACGCGAGCTTGAACGTGCCTTCCTTCTATTAGGTTGGGATGATCCGTTATTAATATTGGTATTAGCACGAATTTTTAGAAATTGTTCCAAGTCAGTTTCGTTTTGAATGTTGTCTGTCCTGTCATCATGTGATTTGACTAGTATTTTGCCATCCGAGGTCCAACAACTTGCATTTTTTTTTATCTTTGAATAAGTCTCTGGTTTGTTTGTACAGTTTAGCACGTTGTTGGGTAAGTGCCTCATTGATGTAGATTTTGTAGTGGTTGTTTGGATTGTTACTGTGAGTTTTTAAGTTCCTTTTGTTTGTATAAACAAGAGCACGGTCGCGATAACTTAAAAACCTCACAATAATGTCTCTTGGCCTTCTGTCATTCATGCTAGACTGGTTTGATGGTTTACCAATTCTATGTGTTCTACCTATATGACCCAGTGTCAGATTTCTTCCAGTATTTGGTCAAACTAATTCATTAATGACCTTGAGAGCAAGCTGATCAGTGTTTTCAATTTTACCCGATTCTCGCATACCAGATATTTTTAGGCATGTTCTTCTTGAATATTGTTCCAGGTCGTCCATTCTTTTTTTAGATCTGATATTTCACTCTTTAGTTCATCAATGACAGAGTAGAATTTTCCAGAGATAACATTTCGGAATGATTCGTTACTAATTAGTAGGTCTACAGCCTGCTCAGTTAGACTTGCATCATTTCCTATACTGTCTATTAATCTACTAAAGTTTGATAGATCGGAGTTTGATACATCAGAGGTATCGGTCTTTTTCCTTTTATTGTCGGGTTTAGTAGACGATCTGTTACCTATGTTTTTCGATGACATTTTAAATGATAAAGGGATCAGTATTGGGCGGAAGACTAGATAATAATTTCAAATGTGCATTGCGAATATAGTGAAATCTACTCACTCCATGTTTACATTTCTAATGTTGATTTGATATGTCCGTGTTTTCACTTTTAGACCTCATTTTTCTTCATATTTCTGTTTCAATATAGTTCTATAAGATTTCCATTCAATACAAGAGAAATATGAGCACGCGAAGATTCACTTTACAACACATTAGATCTCCGATAGAAAAACACTTGTCAACCTGACAACCTTGATGAATTTCATTGCATTAGAATTAGAATTTTATAGATGAACTTAGAAGAACAACACTATATTGTCATACTTATCTCTTTTAAACAACTATATGATGTAGTAAAATGAAAAACAAGCACCGCCAAATACACACGTAGCCATGGTTACACCTTGTCTGTGTAACTAACATAAACAATAACCACCCAATACACACGTTGCCATGGGTAGATCTTATTTACATAACCAATATAAATTGGCTGAGCAAAATTTAGTTCATTTTGATTTAAAATAAAGCAGTAATAGTTAATTTTGAACTATAGAAATTGTAACCTAGTGCCGGCGACCATCTTTAACGGAGGACATAGCTGCTCGATATAATTTTGAAAGACTACTGCAATCCAATTAGGCTACATTTGAATCAATGGTCTCTCCTGTAAGTTGGTTGTCCGTTAAGGAATATCTGTATCACAAATGATTACGAATAGTTCCTTCTCTCGCAAAGCAAAATCGCTCCTTTTTCATATTCATGACTTATCACCGGATATGTAACAAGAGTAGCACGACGGGTGTCACTAGTGGTGTAATACTGCTTACCCTTCCGGAGCACCTGAGTTCATGCCCGATTTTTAAAAGGGTCCATGGGTAATGTTTTGAAGAACGTTATTTGTCCATTTTTCTTTTGTCCATTGTAATGACAACTGTATTGTTTGTTCTTCATAGATCTACCTCTTCTGATGACCCCCTTTGGTATCTTCAAACTTTTCTTGCAATATATACACACATATTTGTTTTACGTCGCAACCTACGGGAATATTCTATAGCTTAGGAGAAAATCGAAATCACAATTGAACAATTTCATAACTTAATCACGGGGTTTATAATAAGAGTATGTCGTGCTACTCTTTATTATAAACCCCGTGATAAGTCATGAAATTGTTCAATTGTGAATTTGCTACTCTTATTTTTGAATTTCATTTAATTGTCCAATCGTTACTTTTCTGTGTAGCATTTTGTGTTTTTAATTTAAATATATTTTATTGTCTAAATAATGACAAAAGGATCAGACACAAGTTTTTCAACTTAGTATTGTCTTCTCCATATACATAAAATATACAATATGATATGCATTATTATTACATACTTTCGCTAAAATTTAACATGAAGACACGAAACAATAAATATTATATCACGTTGTAGATCACTGTTCTTTAATGTTTGAGCATTATGGCTTATTATTACTCCTTTGATATCTTTAAATTTGTCTTTTCATCAAAATTATCCTACAAAATGTAATTTGCATGGCAGGTATAAATCAACTGAAAAAAAATATTATCAAATAAAATGTGGGAATACATGCTGACCAACGCTGAACACTCAATCAGTATACACATTTTTATTAGTATTTTTATTATTATTGTCATTCAGTTGTATTTTAAATTTTAGCTTATTTAGACATATGATAAAGCAGAACGCCTGTTAATACACCATTATTTTAATTTTGATTGTATGAATGTTCTGCGCACATTTTAGCAGACATACGTTTTTAGTTACGTACAGATATGCAGTACATTCGACAAACTTAACACAAATTTGATTCAAAACACGCAGAAAAACAATGATGAAATTAGATGATCTACCGAAAATATGTATAACAAAATATTGTGATATTAATTATTTTATATGTATTTGATGGCTACAGCTGTGGTTTAATACCACTTGCCAACAATAAATTAATTTCTATGCTATCGGGCCTTTTTATTTCAAGGAATTTAAGTCCTTATAACCTATATTATATCAATTTACTGATTGTTCCCTTCTTACTTATATTATATAATCTTATTAACTACGTTTACTGATGGCACCCTTCTTTCTCCGCACTAAGGACAAAATGTTCCTTTATTAATGAATTCACAAATCAAGCGATACAAAATCTGTAACATCCGACAGGTAGCGTTGTGACACCAACTTTATTTATAGCATATATTTAAATTCACAGTTCTTATATACTGTCAGTATAATAACTAATATTCATCTGCCTCCCTCAGTTATAAACAACCTTACTTGATGTTGGCTTGCTAAACTTTAGTCCCTCTCCGTCCCTCAATTATAAATAACCTTACCTGATGTTGGCTAGCTCAACTTTAGTCCCTCTCCCTCCGTCAGTTACAAATAACCTTACCTGATGTTGGCTGGCTCAACTTTAGAACCTCTCCCTCCGTCAGTCAGTTACAAATATCTTTACCTGATGTTGGCTAGCTCAACTTTAGTCCCTTTATATTTAATGCTCACAAATACTTTAAAATTATTTAGATTTCAAGTCTTTTGAATTTGATCGTGCTTGATGAAGTTTATACTAAAATTAGCTATCTATGTTTTATTAAAGACAATTTTATTTTAGTAACAGTTGTCAGCTTGAATAGAGGACAGGGCTGTAGGACATAACTTTAGAACTGGACCACATGAGAGTAAAATGTCGTCATTCATACACAACTATGACAAGCGTTGTTGCAAAGAATGCTAAGTCATAATCGTGAGCTTTGAACAAAATATAGTTATTCTTTGTGACGTGGACCTGTCATATGTATAATAGCAATCCACGGTTCCATTTATATTTCACACCAGTGTATATATCAGTTCTCGTATTTAATATAAGAAGCCGTGAAATTTTATGATTTTAGCATGATATGAAATGCATTTAAAATGTTCTATTTTTGTTTCCATAGCAACCATTCACATAATTTAAGGTTAAAAGTTTATTTAGTAGTTTGGTTATAATTTATGTGAAAATTATAATATCAGTAAATAAATTTTAGAGAAGTAAAAAACCAAAAGTATGGGACAAAAAAGACTTTTTTCCAAAAAACCTAGAAGAGCTTACAAATGATTATATTTGATATGTTGTAGACAAGTGTCTATTGAATGGATACAAACAAGCCTCATTCACCAACCACCCTGTACACAGGAGATAATAGATAATGAAAATCCTGATTTGTTGCGTGTTTTTGAAGATGCGAAATGAGGCTGTTTGGTTGGCATGGTAACAGTAATTGGCAAACTTGTACTTTCTGTGCATATACTTTAATTTTCAGAAGAAATCTTCAACATCACTAGTATGTAATTATATTATGATTTTTTTTAAATATTTTTTAAGAAATCTGTGTGGCAAAAGTGCAAATTTAGTGATTTTAAGACTGAAATAAAATGGGTTCTATGATGAAGTTGTAACCATAGCAACCAAAGTCAATGCATGTGTTCTTTTATTATTTTTATGAGTTTTCCATCAAAATGCAACATATTTACCATATAAACTCCAATTTTGCAACTATTAATAAATCACCCATTGCATGATCCTTAGGTGGAGCCATACTTAAATATAGATAATGCTCAGTTGATTGATTGGTGCACTAAATTAGATATCTAAGTTATTATTTTTATGTTTTACCAACAGTGATATTGGATAGAAGACGGGGCTGTCTGGCACAATTTTGTAAGTGGACCACATGAGAGTAAAATGTCGATCTTCACGCGCAACTGAATAAGAAGCGTTGTTTTACTGAATACTGCATCCTAATCTTAAGCTTTATCCAAAATTAAGCGGAACCTGTCAAATGTATAATGTGCTACTATGGATTTGTACATATTTTGTTCAGTATAATGATTACTTTTATTGACAATTTATTTTTACTAATTAAAGGATTATTCTTAGCTGATATACATTTGTGTTTTATCCTTAATATATTTCTATTTCTGTTTCAATAACATATACTTATTTGCATTAGTATTTAGAGTGTAGATAGTTATACATTTAGTGATTATGTTAAATGAATGTGCCATACTATTTTGTCCTTCACACTTTCATTTCTTATTGGTCAATTTTGTCATGCGAACTTTAGACCAGAAACTTTCATTAATTATATTGTTATATACTTCATTATTGTTTACTTGCTGGACATGTCTGACTGACTGAATTTTTGTCTGATATTGAATATTATCATCTTCTCCTCACATCTTAAATGAAGGTCAGTTTCTTTACATTTCTGTATTAACATTTTTTACAATCAAGATTTATTTAATATTTACAGAATGCAAGAGTTTTGAATAAAATATAAAAAAAATGCTTTGAGAAATAAACATAATTTTATGTCAAATGAATATAAAATAATTACAAATTAGGCATTGGAAAGTTTAAATGTAAAATCAGTTTAAATAAATAATTAAAACATAAAAAATATATATTTTTTTTAAATTTCAATATTAAAGTTTAAGAGACTTTAAATACATAAAATAGAAACTGTTACTTTTGATGAAGTATTGTATCGCTTGAATCCAATTGGTTATATTTTTAATTTACACAGCAAAAGAACTTTTGACATGTTCAATTTGAGTTATCTTTCTTTGTGCCATTTGTTTATGTTATTTTTCACTTGTTTATTTGCAGGGTCAGATATAAGCTAATTGTATAGACATCATTATTACTGTTGCTTGTTGAATAACGGACCACAAATAAAAAAACCAACAACCTGAGAAAGAAACAATAATAATGATCCACACTTAAGCAAGCTATCGTCACTGTGTAGGTGTTATCGCATTAGCTGGTCCCATTTAGTTTCCGCTTTCTATTGTTGATAAGTGTGTCTATCAATTATCGTATTTAATATGAGAAGGCGCTGAACAAGACGGAAGTATATTTGAAATTAAAAACTGATAATTTGCAGAAAAGATCAATGAAAAAAGAAAACAATCTCACTCCATTATCCATAAGTGAGCATTTAAGAAATGCAGAAGCTTAAAATATCGGGCTAAAGATAATAAATTTGTTTTCTTATTCACATATGTGAAGATAAAGAAGTTCTCAAATGTGTATACATGTATTGATTCAAGAAAACTACTCCTGTCCAATAGCCATTAATATTGAAATGATACTTGTATTAGCTCTGTTATGAATGCTATTCATTATTTAACTAGAGTAACTCGACGGGTATCACTTGTGGAACAGGAACTGCTTATCCTTCCAGAGATCCTATGCAGCGGTATGTAAATCATTTTCTGTCCTTTTGTACTTTTTCTGTTTGCCATTATGTTGTCTCTTCGTCGACTTACGGACTCTGACTACCACTTTGGTATCGTCAAACTTTTCCTCCTGAAATTACACCGTTTATTATATTAACTGTATATCCATGTCCTTTATGGCCCGTTGTTGAGTACTGGTGAAGGTTCCCGTGGCTCAAGCCCTAAGAGCACCTCAGCGCGTCAGTGGTGGCGGATTAAGGGAGCCCTCTCGATTGTAGTTATCGGGTTAAAATGCGGAAAACAGATTGTGAACCATAGTAAACAACGTGTTTGGGGAGTGCCACGCTCTCTGTACCACATTTGTAGATTTAGAAATAGAGTAGGAGCTGGAGCTGCTACAAAAAACTACATCGTTCGTCTCTACCGAATACTCCAAGGGGCCGTCGTGGCCGTGATCGTGTAGTAGATGGATTTACAACTGCCTATGCAATCAGTACCTATTACCATTGATGATGAGAGTTCGAATCTTGATCAGGACGAGGTGAACAACATTATGTGATAAAGATTGTCAGTGATTTGCGACAGTCGGTGGTTTTCCCCGGGTCCACCAGTTTCCTCCACCAATAAAACTGACCGCCACTATATAACTGAAATATTGTTGAAAGTGGTGTTAAGCGTTAAACAAACACTCCATACTGTTTCAGTGGCAGTCAAAAGTCGTTGACCTATTCCTTCCATAATTGTTCATGTTTATTATATATTAATGAACTTATTCTCGTCCTGAATAGGATGCAATACTGCTTGATGAACCGGCCGTTCAGCAATCATCTATCAATCAATTTATTGACGGCTGCATGGTTTTGTATTAAACGAGGCATTTCTGATCAATAAAAAAAAAAATAATGAGGGATATTAAATCACATCTCTCATTTGCTCCTTTTTCTAATATGTCACCGCGACATATCAGTATAAACATATTTTATTTTTACATCTTAATTGATATAATATATTAAAACAGGGATAGATATCCCCCAGACAACTGTTTTCCTTAGTCGATCGTGACTATCCTGTTAATGCCTTCGGCTCACTTGCATGCACGTAGTTTAAATTATTTGGCCCTCCAATCTTTGTGACAATGAGCTTGAAGTAAAAGTGGGGAGGGACCTTGATTCTATGTACTCTAACAGATCTTTATATATTTTTGGCAGAATCCACATCTGATTACTCTATCACTTGAGTAGCTAGTGGCACAGTAACTCTGAAGCCCGGCTTTGACCGCTGATAGAATGAATGATGATAATTTGGAATGAGGTTTCGTAAAACAATTGGTAGACCCAGCAATATATCTAAGGACACTTGTGTAATTTTAGGAATCCAGTAGCGTGACGGAAGATCCAATTCTTTATCATTGGTTGAAATTCCAAAAGGAACACAAACTAAACCCATTATTGTCCAGATTTCTTCTTTCGTAATTGTAGTCGGGGTGTGTGTAGGGTTGCCAAGTGAGTTCCTAATTCCTTTATCAAGCAGTGTATGTAATGTGAATTACACACACAACTGACATTGTTAGGGGTTTTGTCTACAGGGACTTTATATAAGCGCGTACCAGGAAAGTGCGAGGTAATGTATTTGTGTAGCGACTGGCACCTCCGCTAGGTGTCGCTCCGATGCAATGAATGTAAATTCGCAAAACTTGACCTCAATTGACATGATATTTTCAACGGCGTTATATAAAGAAAGACGTGTACAAATGTTATGAAAATGTGCTAATTATATAGTAGGGATGATACAATCAGACGTATATGGGCATCTTCGTGAAAACATAATTTGAAGTGAAAATTTAATAGAAAAATACGATGTAGGTCGGTTACGCTTAATCGAGGTTTATTCTTAGCAAATTCCACATTAGTTTAACACAAATTACAAGTGTCTTCTATTATTTATCTACGTTGACATAATTTATTTAACAAAAATGAAGGTGTGTAGACATCAAAGCCAGATAATTTCGCGGAAAAATTACATAATTCAACTTCCGATTTCAGAATCTTTGATTGCTTACATAACAGACTGAGCGCTACCTTTATTTGTAAATAGTCTGAAACGGTCAATATATTACTACAATAATGATATATGATATAAATATACAGGTATAGCATAACAGAAAGACCAATATTTAATGACTGACAAAAAATTAAGAATACACAGAAAGCTGAAGATTGACGCAAACACCACTAAAATCCGGACCACCATGAACTCAGATGCTCCTTGCGAGTGTACAGTTAGAACTTCACTAATATCATATCATGTGCGAAGGAGCTGGGGATAATTGCCCTCCCTAATTTGAACGTTGAGGATGGCAAAACTAAATTGCCGCCCTTTTGGTATTAAATTTAAGAAAAAAGCTTTTTTTACTTAGAATGGAAGCATATAAATGTCCAGCTACATAATAGTTGGATAATGGTATGCCTTGAATCTATAGTGACTTTGCGACACAGACAAATAAGGAATACATGTTGGTACAACTTTCGTAAAGATGTAAGCTGAATGAAATGAGGATCCATTTAATATATTTTAAATATTGAGGTAATCACACATGATTGAGTATTTATATTTCAAAGATAAAAAAAATATTGAAAATTGTGAAAACATGTATTGTTCTTGTAACATTTTAGTGTAATTTTCATTTAAAAAAATGGTATGAGGGCACCCCTATTTAAATCCCCATAATTCAACTATTCAGATGTTATACTAAATATTAAAGCGACAAATATAAATATAAATAAATATGATGATATCACATAAGTTGCTAATCTGTGTGCTAGTGTTATTATTATGTTTTTTGGGAACACGTGTGATATAGACACATATTGAACATTGTAATGACGTCATACAGAACACATAGACATATATTATATGTAGTAATGACGTCATAAGCAACACGTATAATATATACACATATTATATATAGATATGACGTCATATACAACACGTATTCTAGGCCAAGTTCGAATTGGACCCGGGATCGAACTCGCGTTACTCGGGTTCCATATGAACCACCCGGGAAAGTCTTAAAAATAGAAACAATGACGCAATTGAACTTTTGACCTTGTTTCTCTTCTAACCCAGCGTCGACCCAGGGATATTCGAAATCTAAGATGGCGACAGGAGGAAACGATGCAGAATTGTAAGTTTGTATTTTGATCATTTTAGACTTGAATTGTCAAATTTAACATTGATCACATGTTTTTGCTTATGTCAATACTTTTTTATGATTTTGCTTTTGATTGCTGTGTCAATCTCGGATGAGGAAGGGAAAATCATCGTCTCATGGGACAAATACATTGTATGTACCATGATACATGTGTTTACGTTTCTACACGGGAGAGACTTTTCAAACTTTTAATTGTCTTAAACAAGCAGAAAATCAAACACGATTTGAATCGAGTAAGCAGGAGCATATTAATATACAATGTACAGATTTTCTCCCCCTGTTCGTGGTCAATGATTAATGTTAGATAATTAGTTTGGATTTTTTTTTCTAAAAAGGTACCAACCCAATCAAATGGTCCCTGCCTACAGTATACATTTTTTGTCCTCTGCCGCAACGAGACGGAGGGACTAAGATCGTCGTCCGTCCATCCGTCGTACCTACCTTGTGGACGCAACTCCCCTGCGGGCAGACAGATTGGGTACATAAGGTAAATTATTTCATCCTGTCATTGTGTAATTGTGTTTTTTTAAATGGAGTCCTAGAAAACAAAGTCATCGATGAATGTAAATAAAACAAGGGCATTGTCAGCCATGCTGGGAGTTACTCGAGATCACACAACAGCGTCCAAATGGAAAGTTGCGCGCGCATCCAATTAGTAGTAGTATGACGTCACCCAACTCAACATCAAGGTTCCTATCGGGTTCCAACCGAACTTGGCCCTAGAGACACATATTAATGACGTCATAAACAACACGTATACTATAGACACATATCAGACATTGTAATGTCGTCATACAGAACACATAAACTATTGACACATATCAGACATTGTAATGTCGTCATACAGAACACACAAACTATAGACACATATTAGACATTGTGATGTCGTCATACAGAACACATAAACTATAGACACATATCAGACATTGTAATGTCGTCATACAGAACACATAAAATATAGACACATATCAGACATTGCAATGTCGTCATACAGAACAAACGAACTATAGAAACATATCAGACATTGTTATGTCGTCATACAGAACACGTATACTATGGAAACATACTTAAATATTAGACATTATATATTATTATATTATATAACAAAATATGATATTCCAATATTTTATGTCACAAAAGCACTATAATACATATGTATCGTGTCGTGACATCTACCCGGCCATGTAATAAATTAGGTCACTTGTTTTTTTTTAATTACAATTCCGGCGCAGCACGAGACCGATAACGTCATTATGTATATTCATAGCGTAGATAAATACAGAGGGAATTTTTTTAAACGTCAAAATTACAAGATGAAATTAAAACAGACAAGGTTGAATTGAATAAATTCCATGCAAGTAAAACATATCATTTTTACTAATGTCTTTTTTCCTGATCATTATGCTTGTTAAATATGCTTTAAGCGATGGTATTTCCCAAGCATTTTTACCTTTCCGGTTTGTTGATGTAATCGTCATCACAGATCATGACCTAAAAATGGCTGATTTTACCGGGAAAATACATACAAGTGCTCTCCATTAGTCACAAAATGGCAGATTATTTTCCATATCCACTGCGGCTTTAATAACAAATATACCCCTTACTTCTTTAAACCTGTCATTATTACAAATAGCATCAGCATAACTATATTGTTACCACTCTGTGATATTAAATGTGATTGAAATCAACAGAAATCAGTCATTAATTGTTTTCCAAAAATATGACAGTATGAAGTCAGTGTAATATATTGCATTGGCAAAAATAAAACACCAAATTCACTGGATTAAATATTTTATTATTTGGGTAAACAAGTTCCATGTTTGCATCAAATAATTAATTTTTAATGCTTCAATTTCAAACAATTTAAAAAAACATCTTTTGAAATTTTTTAGACAAAACGATTACACAGAAAACGCTAAAATACTGTTCTTTCTTAATCTGGTTTACTTTTTAAGTTTGGTTGGCCTATGACAAAGTCACGTGAATTATGTACCACTGACTGGCCTTCTGTGGGGTAATACGACGTCATTTAGAAAACGGATAGTAAACAAATATGGGTCAGTGTGTCATTATTATCGATCTTTTTTTCCATGGAACTTTATACATGTGAGCAAGAATAGATGAGGAACATAATTAAAAAGAAAAAAATGTTTACTTTTCAAACATAAATAAAAAATATAATCAAACATTATCCAATGACTGGCCGACACGGGGATATATATTACGTTTCTGCTCCATACATTTCGTCCGTTCTGTGTAATATTAGATCTTTGTTTTACTTAAATGTGCTTTGACGTTTGAGATTCAATTACAAACAGGGGAGGGTATTGATATATTTCACCAAGAGGAGAGGGTATTGATATATTTGACCAAGAGGAGAGGGTATTGATATATTTGACCAAGAGGAGAGGGTATTGATATCTTTGACCAAGAGGAGATGGTAGTGATATCTTTGACCAAGAGGTGAGGGTATTGATATCTTTGACCAAGAGGAAAGGGTAGTGATATATTTGACCAAGAGGAGAGGGTATTGATATCTTTGACCAAGAGGAGAGTGTATTGATATCTTTGACCAAGAGGAGAGGGTCTTGATATATGTGACCAAGAGGAGAGGACATTAAAATATTTGACCAAGAGGAGAGGGTATTGATATATTTGACCAAGAGGAGAGGGTATTGATATGTTTGACCAAGAGGAGAGGGTATTGACATCTTTGACCAAGAGGAGAGGGTATTAATATATTTGACCAAGAGGAGAGGTATTGATATATTTGACCAAGAGGAGAGGGTATTGATATATTTGACCAAGAGGAGAGGGTATTGACATCTTTGACCAAGAGAAGAGGGTATTGATATCTTTGACCAAGAGGAGAGGGTATTGACATCTTTGACCAAGAGGAGAGGGCACTGACATCTTTGACCAAGAGGAGAGGGTATTGATATCTTTGACCAAGAGGAGAGGGTATTAATATATTTGATCAAGAGGAGAGGGTATTGGTATCTTTGTCCAAGAGGAGAGGGTATTGACATCTTTGACCAAGAGGAGAGGGTATTGATATCTTTGACCAAGAGGAGAGTGTATTGATATCTTTGACCAAGAGGAGAGGGTCTTTATATATGTGACCAAGAGGAGAGGACATTAAAATATTTGACCAAGAGGAGAGAGTATTGATATATTTGACCAAGAGGAGAGGGTATTGATATGTTTGACCAAGAGGAGAGGTATTGACATCTTTGACCAAGAGGAGAGGGTATTAATATATTTGACCAAGAGGAGAGGTATTGATATCTTTGACCAAGAGGAGAGGGTATTGATATATTTGACCAAGAGGAGAGGGTATTGACATCTTTGACCAAGAGAAGAGGGTATTGATATGTTTGACCAAGAGGAGAGGGTATTGACATCTTTGACCAAGAGGAGAGGGTATTGATATATTTGACCAAGAGGAGAGGGTATTGATATCATTGACCAAGGAGAAAAGGTATTGATATCTTTGACCAAGACGGGAGGGTAGTGATATCCTTGTCCAAGAGGAGAGGGTATTTATATCTTTGACCATGAAGAGAGGGCATTGACATCTTCGACCAAGAGGAGAGGGTATTGATATCTTTGACCAAGAGGAGAGGGTATTAATATATTTGATCAAGAGGAGAGGGTATTGGTATCTTTGACCAAGAAGAGAGGGTATTGACATCTTTGACCAAGAGGAGAGGGTAGTGATATCTTTGACCAAGAGGAGAGGGTATTAATATATTTGATCAAGAGGAGAGGGTATTGGCATCTTTGACCATGAGGAGAGGATATTGATATATTTGACCAAGAGGAGACGGTAGTGATATCTTTGACCAAGAGGAGAGGGTATTGATATCTTTGACCAAGAGGAGAGGGTATTGATATATTTGACCAAGAGGAGAGGGTATTGATATCTTTGACCAAGGAGAAAAGGTATTGATATCTTTGACCCAGACGGGAGGGTAGTGATATCTTTGTCCAAGAGGAGAGGTATTGATATCTTTGACCAAGAAGAGAGGGTATTGACATATTCGACCAAGACGAGAGGGTATTGATATCTTTGACCAAGAGGAGAGGGTATTAATATATTTGATCAAGAGGAGAGGGTATTGGTATCTTTGTCCAAGAAGAGAGGGTATTGACATCTTTGACCAAGAGGAGAGGGTATTTATATCTTTGACCAAGAGGAGAGGGTATTGATATCTTTGACCAAGAGGAGAGGGTAGTGGTATCTTTGACCAAGAGGAGAGGGTATTGATATCTTTGATCAAGAGGAGAGGGTAGTGATATCTTGGACCAAGAGGAGAGGGTATTGATATATTTGACCAAGAGGAGAGGATATTGGTTTCTTTGACCGGTTTAAAACCGCCACATTTATGAGCCTGCTCCAAACAAGGACCTGGATTTCTTTTTGTGTTCAATGATTTGAGGTGAGAGATGATTGTTCCTTTTGTTGATATTGGGCGGTTTTTTAACTTGAGTAACACGACGGGTCTCGCTGGTGGAACAGGAACTGCTTACCCTTCCGGCACACCTGAGGTCACCGCCGGTTTTTAGTGGGGTTTGTTTTGCTCGTTCTTTTGTTTTGTATATATTATTAGATCGTTGTTTGTCTGCTTGTCCTTTTTCTTTTGGCCAGAATGTTTTCTGTCTTTCTTCGATTTCCAGATTCTTATTACTCCGTTAGTATCTCCAAACTCTTCTTAATTACCATTCCTGGTTCAACTTCCATTCACAAAATTGACATAAACTCTTGTTATAGAGTAACACCATGGGTGCCACTAGTGCAGCAGGAACTTCTTACCCTTCCAGATCACACGAGTTCACCACCGGTTTATAGTTGGGTTCGTTATGCTCAATTTTATCTACATAGATCATTGTTTTCCTTTTTGGTTTAGACATTGTATTGTCTTTTTTCTTCAGTTTACAGATTATGATTTGGTATCTTCACTATTTTCGTACAATAAATAATCAAATAAAAGGAAGAATGAATGTAACGAATCAAATATCATCTGTATGTGGATATCTAACTTACTTAATATAAATTATGGAGTTCAAAGTGATGTCATGTATTGAAAAAATAACATCTGTTCCGTTAAGATACAGTCTAATTAGAATCAGGTATTATGACACGATTCCCACCTTCCCCATACATCTAATAGAACCGAGAAAGCCGCTGCTAAGCTTGGACCAGCGTCGTTTTCATTGGTTGGCCATGAGTTCATGACCTCTAATCGGCTTCTGTCATATGTTGGCGGAACGTAGCGTAATATAACAACTGCATTAATGAGATTGTTAACAATATTCCCTATACCCCTGAGGTGTAATATAATAAAATTTTAGAATCCGATCACAACTTTAACCTATTTCTGATATGCTTTGGAATATTTATGCATTTCAAAAGTCGTGGTATGAATCACAGTAAAAAATTCAAGCTTAAGTACTCTGTCCGATAGATTTATCCATGTATATTATATGTTATTCGGGATCTTCACAGGGGATACGGGTTCATGTTCCCTGTCTGTGTTCTATATTTCCTGAGCCGAAGGCGAGGGGAATATAGAACATAGACAGGGAATAGGAAGCCCGAATAACAATTATATTCTGTTAGAGTCTTCTTGTACCAATATTAAAGAGTATTTCACTTTCCGTGTGAGGTACAAATCTTTCTGTTGCCATTTTAGCAGACGATACATTAATTGTTATCGCCATTGTTGAGTACAAAGACATCATGGGGATGGAGATGAAAGATTCCGTAAAATGCATCTTTTTATAAACAGTTTTATTCAAGATCTTTTTAATTATGATTTAATATTTTTATGCTAAAACAAATAGAAGCGACAAATAGACTGCATTTTGAAACTGTTTTCAATATTCCCGTACTTACCCAGGGAATACGGTCTGATATCCCCGTCTTGATTAGCCAATCAGATTGTAGGAATTCATTGGATACTTTACTTTAACAGAATATATGACAATATATGGAAGGGTAGTATATTTGTGAAGATAAATGTGGCTTCATGATTGGGGATATATCATTTTCATTTCCTTTCTTCATTAATGACTTATCACCAGGTTTGTAACAAGAGTAACACGATCAATGTCACGTGTGGAGGAGGACATGCTTACTTTTCAGGAACACACGAGTTCACCCTTGTTGCTTAGTGCTGTTCGTGTTACTCGATCTTTAGGGTTCTGTGAAATGCTTTGTAGATCATTGCTTGTGTGTTTTTCTATTGGTCTGTGTGTCTGTCCTTCGTATTACGACTTCTTATTACTCTTTTTTTGTATCCTCAAACTAGAAAAAAAACGGGTCAACATTTGTCATGTATATCCGATAACTTTGATAACACTTTCAAAAGCAAGTACACAAATACTCACCAAAGCAACCAGTAACATTGTTGGGTTGTAAATTTGACAGATATTCTCCATCAAAGTCATTACAAATTATGGATGTTGAGAATGTATGGTTTCTTTTTAGCCATTTCTAGAATGGGATGTTATCACAACCATATCAAAATCGCTACAAATAAAAATATATCTGTTTATGAATAATTAATATTAAATTCGCTAGAAGAATAAGAGATCCCTTTGTGGCAGCTATGTGGAATATTGAACAAAAATAAATTACTATGTAGGGGTAAAATCGATACCCACAAGATACATATACATAACTACTTTTTCTCCAGGCTTTGTACAGGATCTTCAATAAAAAAATGGTGGGTTGAAAAGGAATGACAATTACTCATGTGAAGCAATACAAAATTAATATATAAAAATACTAGTTCAGCATCATCTGCAAGGTATCGACATAAATATGATGGACAACAAGTTTCAAAACAAGTGTAATGCTGAAGCAGACATCACCAATATAACTGCCAAAGTACATGTGTTATAGGCCAGATCACATAACGGGTGTCATCATAAGGTTAAGTATATAGGTTAGATTTCATGTTCAGACAAATTACTACAGTTCTCCGTACAATACAGATTACAGTGATTCCAGATTTGGTAGATTTACGAACGCTTTTCACCAACAAATGATATGCTATTGTTACCGATGCTTCTGAATTATAGCATCACATTAGAAAGCAGGATTATAATCTACAGTCTGTAATTGTCAAAGCCTCAACATTGTGTGTTGTAAGACGAGCACTGATACATACATTCAGTGTATGTAATATTATGTCAGACTGTTTGTGACATATACTCTCTATGACTGCTATATTATGTAATAAGCCAGAATTGTTGTGACATATACTCTCCATGGCTGTACTGTTGTGTCATATGGCAGACTTACTATGACATACACTTTCCATGACTGTAATAATGTATTGTAAGTGAGATTTACTATGACAAATACTCTCCATGGCTGTAATATTGTATTGTAAGTGAGACTTACTGTGACATATACTCTCCATGGATGTAATGTTGTGCTATACGTCAGACTTACTGTGACATATACTCTCCATGGCTGTAATATTATGTTATACGTCAGACTTACTGTGACATATACTCTCCGTGGCTGTAATATTGTTTTATCATTTATTGTTTTTATTTAGAGAAAATCACAATCATATACAGATTTGTAGAAACCAAAAGAAAAAAGCATCACAACATATAAATATAATAAAAATCATACATAAAGCCATACTTTTGTATAAAAATATTCCTTATTATAAGGCTGTGCCAACTCGCTCCACAAATAACTTAATGTGTTCTGTAGAGAGACTTTTTTCAAATTGTATTTCATGAACCAAAAAGTTCAAACCACCTTTCACTGTGGGTAATAGCTTTTTAATCATATATAGATAAATATAATATTTAAGACATAATAAGCAATTATTTATGATCGAGTGATGACTAGATGCATAGTTTATACAGCCTAAGATAATATATGTTTCATTTGTAGGTAATGCAAATCCAACTTTGTTTTGTAGTACATGGCTAACAGACATCCAAAAATTTCGAGAAAAAACTACATTTGTAATAAAAATGAAGATATGTTTCTTTGGTATCCTCACAGAAAGTACATAGTTCTGTTTTTCGATATATTGCATTTAAATAAAAAGGAATTTGAAGGGAGAATTCTGTGTAATAATTAATATTGAGATATAATAAATTCATTGTTTTTTTATGTTTGAAAAGGCAAAAGATAATATGGTTCCCATTCATCTACGGGCATATCCAGGTCAATAGACCATTTCTGTTGTGCTACATAATAACAATATTTTTATGTTGTTAATATAAAAATTATAAAATAGTTTTGAGGATTTTGAAATATTTTTCAGAACTGTAAAATATTGATTTTTTGCAATTTCAAGTATTTTGGTATTTTTTATACTTTGTTTCCATTCACTTGGCATAGCACTAATAATGCCATAGAATTCTGTAAAGGTAGAATTAACATTATAAGTATTTTTAAATTCTGTAAAAGACATTATAGCATCATTACTATTTAATAGATCATTTATATAGAATAACCATTATTACACCATCTTTGTAGAAACACATATCTGTTATTAACTTATATTTTTGAATTAACCCATATAGATTGGCTCAGAATATCCTCACTACTTTGAGGTTTTGAATCAAGCAAACTAACACAATTTATAAGCACATCCCTCCAAAAAGGATTAAGTTTTTTCGCAACACTAGAGGCAGTATATTTCCCTCCCAAAACATGTTTATTCCCACCATATTTTTGTAAAGTATCTAAAAGTAGAATTTTCCATTTGGAATGGTTCAAAGGGTCTAATAACTTATGTATCCAAGGCATTTTTATTGATTTACTAAAAGATTCAATATACACCATTTTCAGTCCACCTTCACTAAAGTCGTTAATTAAAACATCACGCTTTATTCTATCCCTTGTTCCGCTCCAAAGAAAATTGAAAAAAAAATTCTCAATTTCCTTTAGAGATTTGGAAGACGGATGTTGAAGAACAGAGAGCGGATGAACTAGGATAGGTAATGCCAAAGATTTAATAACTGTAATTTTACCAAGGAGTGACAAATTTCTATAAGCCCAATCTTTCAGAACCTGCTTAATTTTCATGACAGCATTACTTAAATTTTGTAAGGTTTTGTCTATAGCAAATAAATCGAATTGAATACCCAAAAGTTTAAATTTCCCATTATGTATCCATATAAATGTGTTGTCTGATAACAATTCTTCCCCACAACCCTTTTTCGAACCAATCAAAATAAGATGTGTATTTTCAAGATTAGCTCTCAAACCAGCACATTCAGAAAATTTTATTAAAATTTTAAAAACTGCATCCAAAGAAGTCTCATCATCATCAAGTGTTAAACTTGAATCATCAGCATATTGTCTTAGTATATATTCTGTATTGTTTACCTTGACTCCAGATATATTTGGATTATTCTTTATTGCAGCACTCAGAAGTTCAAGTATTAGAATAAAGATGTAGGGTGACAACGCACAACTTGGCGAACACCTCGTTGGAGATTACAAAATTCTGAACAGTGTCCAGTGTTTATTATACAACTCGAAATATTTGAGTAGAATATTTTAATCTAAGTACATAATGAATTGCCAAAACCAAAAATGTTTAAAGCTCTTCGAATAAATCCCCATTCGATTGTATCAAATGCCTTTTCAAAATATAATAATACCAACAGCACATGTATTTCATCCTCTTACATTCTATCAATTAAGTCTGAAATTAAACGAGTACATTCTCCAATATATCGCCCCTTTAAGAAACCTTCTTGAGAATCACTAATAAGGTGCATTTAGAAGTGTAATTGGACTCCAGTTTTTTAAGTAGTATTTACATTTCCCCTCCTTGGGAATACAAGTAACTAAACCCTGCCTTTGTGAAACTGAAAATTCACTATTTTTATAGCTGTAGTTAAGAGACCTTATAAAAAATTCTTTAATATCGTTCCAGAAAAAATTGTAAAATTCAACTGTATGACCATCATTATCTGGGGATTTGGAATTTTTTCAGAGTAAGAAGACATTCCTCTACAGACAGATCACCCTCACAGCTTAGTTTGTGATCACCATTTAACTTCTTCAAAAATTCATTATTTTCATAAAAAACAGAGCTTCGTGTGCTTCAGAGAAAATAGGGTTTGAAGAAGTATATAGTGTTTTATAAAAATTAACTTGTTCCTTCAAAATGGAATTGATATCACTAATTTCTGAATTATTTTCAAGAGTTAATTTCGGTATTATGTTTTTCTGTATAATGGCTGTAATGTTGTATTCTACGTCTGACTTACTGTGACATATACTCATCATGACTGTAATATTGTTTTATATGTCAGAATTACTGAGGCATATGCTCTCCATGACTGTAATATTGTGATATACGTTAGACTTACTGTGACATATAGTCTTCATGACTGTAATATTGTGTTATACGTCAGACGTACTGTGACATATAATCTCCATGACTGTAATATTGTATTATAAATCAGACTTACTGTGGCATATACTCTCCGTGGCTGTAATATTGTGTTATAAACCAGACTATACCCTCCATGGCAACGATGATATTACTTCAAACTATCAGTATATTTTATTTATCTGGGATATTATCAGTGTAACCAATGTGTATTTCGAGTTATCTCGGGTAACAGTAACAATTTGTCCGAGTTCACAGTAACGAGGTAGTGTATGAAAAGTTTGAACATACTAAAGACGTAAACAATAGTTGCCTACACAGAAATCTAAAGG
>MJUT01061093.1:76998-90518 GCA_002080005.1 Gigantidas platifrons
TGAGGGTATTGATATCTTTGACCGGTATAACACCGCCACATTTATGAGCATGCTACAAATAAGGACCTGGATTTGTTTTGTGTTCAATGATTTGAGACGAGAGAAGATTTTTCCTTTTTTATATTGGCCGGATTTTTAACTAGAGTAACACGACGGGTCTCGCTAGAAGAACAGGAACTGCCAACACTTCCGAAACACCTGAGGTCACCGCCGGTTTTTAGTGGGTTCGCTTTGCTCGATCTTTGTTTTCTATGTATTATTAGATGGTTGTTTGTTTGTTCTTTTTCTTTTGGCCATTGTGTTTTCTATCTTTATTCGATTTCCTGATTCGTATTACCCCGTTGGTATCTCCAAACTCTTCTTAATTACCATTGCTGGTTCAACTTCCGTTCTTAAAATTGACACAAACTCTTGTTATCAGAGTAACACCATGGACGTCACTAGTGGAGCAGGAACTTCTTACCCTTCCAGATCACACGAGTTCACCGCGGTTTCTAGTTGGGTTCGCTTTGATCAATCTTATCTGCGTAGATCATTGTTGTCCTTTTAGTTTTAGTCATTGTATTGTCTTTTTTCTTCAATTGACAGAATATGATTATCCCGTTGGTATCTTCAAAATTTTCGTACAATGAATAATCAAATAAAGGGAGGAATGAATATGACGAATTAAATATCATCTGTATGTGGATATCGAATTTACTTAATATAAACTAAATAAAATATAAAGTTCAAAATATATGAAAATGCAAACTAAAAGAGACATTGAACAAAAAATGACATATGTTCCGTTAAAATAAAGTATAATTAAAAGCAGGTCTTATGACACGCCCCCCCCCCAATCACACACACTCACACAAATATAATAGAACCGAGAAAGCCACTGTTAAGATTTGACCAGCATCGTCTTCATTGGTTGGCCATGGCTTCATGACCTCTAATCGGCTTCTGTCATATGCTTGGGGCATGTAGCGTAATATAACAACTGAATTTAATGAGATTGTTGACAATATTCCCTGTATACCCCGATCACAGCTTTAAACTATTTCTGATATGATTTGGAATATTAATGCATTTCAAAAGTCGTGGTATGAATCATAGTAAAGGTTGCCAACTTAAGTACTCTATCCGATTGATTTATCCATGTATATATGACAATATATGGAAGAGTAGTATATTTGTGAAGATAAATGTGGCTTCATGATTGGGGATATATAATTTTCCATTTCCTTTCTTCATTCATGACTTATCACCAGGTTTGTAACAAGAGTAACACGATAAATGTCACGTGTGGAGGATGACCTGCTTATTTATCCAGAGCACCTGAGTTCATCCTCGGTTGTTAGTTGTGTTCTTGCTGTCCGATCTTTAGTTTTCTCTGTAGATCGTTGCTTATTCTTTTTCTTTTGGCTTATCTGTCCTGCGAATTACAGTTTCTGATTACTTCTTTGGTATCTTCAAACTTTTTTTTCAGAGAAAAACGGGTCGATATGTTTAATCCATGTGCAATAAATTTGATAACACTTTCAAAACCATGTACACAAATACTCACTAAAGCAACCAGTAACATTGTTGGGTTGTAAATTAGACAGGTATTCTCCATCAAAGTCATTACAAATTATGGATGTTGAAAACGTCTGGTTCCTTTTAAGCCATCTCCAGAATGGAATGTTACCACAGCCACCGCAATACATATCAAAATCACTATAAATAAAAATATAACTGTTTATGAATAATTAATTTTAAATCCGTTAGAAGAATAAGAGATCCCTATGTGGCAGGTATGTGGAAGATTATACAAAAATAAATTATTATGTAGAGGTAAAATCGAAACCCACAAGCCACATATGCATGACTACTTTATCTCCAAGCTTTGAACAGGATCTTCAATAAAAAAAATGGCGGGCTGAAAAGGAATGACAATTACTCATGTGAAGCAATACGAAATTAATATATAAAAAGATAATAGTTCAGCATCATCTGCAAGGTATCGGCAGCAATATGATGGACAAAACATTTCAAAACAAGTGTAACGCTGAAGCAGACATCACCAATATAACTGCGAAAGCACATGTTTTATAGGCCAGATCACATAACCGGTGTCATCATAAAGTTAAGTATATAGATTAGATTTCGTGTTCAGACACATCACTACAGTTCTACGTATAATACAACTTACAGTGATTCCAGATTTGGTAGATTGAAGAACGCCTTTTCACCAACAAATGATATGCTATTGTTACCAATAGTTCTGAAATATAGCATTAAATTAGAAAGCATCATTATAATCTACATTCTGTCACTGTGAAAGCCTCTGTGTTGTAAGACGAGCATTGATGCATACATTCAGTATTTTATGTCATAAGTCAGACGTTTTGTGACATATACTATCTATGACTGTTATATTATGCTATAAGTCAGAATTACTATTACATATAATATCTAAGGCTGTAATATTGTGCTATACATCAGACTTACTGTGACATATACTCTCCATGACTGTAATATTGTGCTATACGTCAGACTTACTGTGCATATACTCTCCATGACTGCAATATTGTGTTATACGTTAGACTTACTGTGACATACACTCTCCATGACTGTAATATTGTGCTATAAGTCAGACTTACTTTGACATATAGTCTCGTGGATGTAATATGTGTTTTAAGCCAGACTATACTCTCCATGGCAACGATGATATTACTTCAAACTATCAGTATATTTGATTTATCTGGGATATTATCAGTGTAACCAATGTGTATTTCGAGTTATCTCGGGTACCAGTAACAATTTGTCCTGGTTCACAGTAACGAGGTAGTGTATGAAAAGTTTGAACATACTAAAGACGTAAACAATAGTTGCCTACACAGAAATCTAAAGGTTGAGGAACGTAAACAAACACAAATCTTAGATACTGCGGAAGGGTAGCAGTTCCTGAAATAGCCCGCTGTATTAATTATATTTATTTACATCATGTGATCCATATGTTACTGAATAGAATATCCTTTGAATTATCGCAAAGGTATGTATGTCATCTATTTAAATGATACTAAAGGGAATCGGATCGCTTTATATTCGTTTGCAACATCTATCATTTCAAAGCTAAAGCCCGACTATATATATTTATATTAATTTGTTTTTTTTATGACATTAACTATAATATATATTGACATAATGTGGTAATACATGTGTACAAGTCAGACTAAATGATATCCACAAAAGGAACAATGGTAGTATATTGTTGAAAGCGTCCCCCTCCATCACTGATATGCTATTGTTGTGTAATCGATTAAAATTTAAAACGTAATCTTACATTGTTGTGGAATTTGATTCTTTATTGAAAATTGTTCTTAAGCAACATAACTTATACATGTATTGAAAGTTAGAGAACGTACTAAGATAAGTTGAGGATATAAGGGGTAATCAGAAGACGTAAATCAAAGAAATATACAAAATACAATGACCAAAAGAAAAACGGACAAACAATAAAATACAAAACACTACCTTTGTTCTTTCTGTGAGTATCATTTAGTTTGACTTGTACACATGTATTGCAACATTATGTCAATATATGTTATAGTTAATGTTTTAAGATAAAACAAAGTGATATAAATATATATAGTCGGGCTTTAGCTTTGAAATGATAGATGTGTCAAACGAATATAAAGAGATCCGATTCCCTTTAGTATCATTTAAACAGATGACATACATACGTATACGATAATTCAAAGGATATTATATTCATTAACATGTGGATCACATGATGTAAATTAATACAATTAATACAGCGGCTATTTCAGGAACTGCTACCCTTCCGGAGTATCTAAGATTTGTGTTTGTTTGCGTTCCTGAACCTTTAGATTTCTGTGTAGGCAACTATTGTTTACGTCTTTAGTATGTTCAAACTTTTCATACACTACCTCGTTACTGTGAACTCGGACAAATTGTTACTGGTACACGAGATAACTCGAAATACACATTGGTTACACTGATAATATCCCAGATAAATCAAATACACTGATAGTTTGAAGTAATATCATCGTTGCCATGGAGGGTATAGTCTGGTTTATAACACAATATTACAGCCACGGAGGGTATATGTCACAGTAAGTCTGATTTATAATACAATATTACAGTCATGGACAGTATATGTCACAGTACGTCTGACGTATAAAACAATATTACAGTCATGAAGGCTATATGTCAGAGAAAGTCTGATTTATAACACAACATTACAGCCACGGAGAGTATATGTCACAGTAAGTCTGACGTATAACCCAATATTACAGTCATGAAGAGTTTTTGTCACAGTAAGTCTGATTGATAACACAACATTACAGACACGGAGAGTATATGTCACAGTAAATCTGACGTATAACACAATATTGCAGTCATGGAGAGTATATGTCACAGTAAGTTTGACGTATATATTCAATACTTGTGAGGGGCCCGGGTGGCTCAATGAGTTAGGTCGCTGGATCTAACAACTCATACAAGCCTGGGTTCGCGCCCGGCTTTGTAAATTACAAAAAAGGGTGCACTCGACTCGCAGTCGCAAGTGATAAAGTTTACCAGTTGCTTGCCCATGGTCGGTGGTTCTCTCCGGGTACTCCGGCTTCCTCTACCTCTAAAACTGGTCGCCATGATATAGCTGAAATATTGCTGAAAGTGGCGTTAAATAACAAAATCCACAATCCAAATCAATACTTGTGCACTCTCGCAGCATGCAGGTAATATGTGTATGAGACTTAGAAACGGGTGAAAAGGCGAGGCTTCGCGCCGAATACACATATTTACCTATATGCTTCGACAGTGCACATGTATTGTATTTATCCTGCAATTTTAAATCGTAAATAAACGTTTACTGGCCGATATTAAAAGTATTTGAAATAATTTTGTTGATGTATTTGAAAACAATATCCCCCAATGTGCCCCGATGAGTTTGCCAAATATTAAATTTTATTCTATTTATAACTGACCAATATCAAAACAAATTTTGGGCAGGCTATATTGGTCGGTAAATGCTGTCATTGCAGGATAAAGCACAATATTACAGTCATGATGAGTACATGTCACAATAAGTCTGACGTATAACAAAATATTATAGCCATTATTCAGAAAAAAATACTACCGAAATTAATTGTTGAAAATAAATCAGAAATTAGTGATATCGATTCCATTTTGAAGGAACAAGTTATTTTTTTATAAAACACTATATACTTCTTCAAACCTTATTTTCTCTGAAGCACACGAAGCTCTGTTTTTTTGATGAAAATAATGAATTTTTGAAGAAATTAAATGATGATCAAAAACTGAGCTGTGAGGGTGACCTGTCTGTAGAGGAATGTCTTCTTTCTCTGAAAAAAATGAAAAATTCCAAATTCCCAGGTAATGATGGTTATTGAGTTGAATTTTACAATTTTTCTGGAACGATATTAAAGAATTTTTAATAAGGTCTCTTAACAACAGCTATAAAAATTGTGAATTTTCAGTTTCACAAAGGCAGGGTTTAGTTACTTGTATTCCCAAAGAAGGGAAATGTAAATACTACTTAAAAAACTGGAGTCCAACTACACTTCTAAATGTAGATGTCAAAATAGCATCATCTACTATAGCAAATAGAATAATTTCAGACTTAATTGATAGAATGTAAGAGGATGAAATACATGGGCTGTTGGTATTATTAGATTTTGAAAAGGCATTTGATACAATCGAATGGGGATTTATTCAAAGAGCTTTAATTTTTTTTGGTTTTGTACTTGGATTAAAACATTCTACTCAAATATTTCGAGTTGTATAATAAACAATGGACATTGTTCAGAATTTGTTAATCTCCAACGAGGTGTTCGCCAAATGGGTGCGTTGTCACCCTACATCTTTTTTCTAGTACTTGAGCTTCTCAGTGCTGCAATAAAGAATAATCAAAATATATCTGGAGGCAATGTAAGCAATACAGAATATATACTAAGACAATATGCTGATGATTCAAGTTTAACACTTGATGATGATGAGACTTCTTTAGATGAATTTTTTTTTTTTTATTTTACTAAAATTTTCTGAATGTGCTGGTTTGAGAGATAATCTTGACAAGACACATCTTATTTTGATTGGTTCGAAAAAGGGTTGTGGGGAAGAATTGTTACCAGACAACAAATGTATATGGATGCATAATGGGAAATTTAAACTTTTGGGTATTCAATTCGATTGATTTGCTATAGACAATACCTTACCAAATTTAAGTAATGCTGTCATGAAAATTAAGCAGGTTCTGTAAGATTGGACTTAAAGAAATGTGTCATTCCTTGGTAAAATTACAGTTATTAAATTTTTGGCATTGCCTATCCTAGTTCATCCGCTCTCTGTTCTTCAACATCCTTCTTCAGAATATCTAAAGGAAATTGAGAATATTTTTTTTTATTTTCTTTGGAGCGGAAAAAGGGATAGAATAAAGCGTGATGTTTTAATTAACGACATTAGTGAGGGTGCACTGAAAATGGTGCATGTTGAATCTTTTAGTAAATCAATAAAAATGCCTTGGTTGCATAAGTTATTAGACCCTTTGAGCCATTCCATATGGAAAACTCTACTTTTAGATACTAAAGTACTTTACAAAATATGGTGGGGATTACAAAATTTTTGGAGGGAAAGATATTGTCTCTTGTTTTGCGAAAAATACTTAATCCTTTTTGGGGGGATGTGCTTATGAATTATGCTAGTTTGCTTGATTCAGAGCTTCAAACTAGTGAGGATATTCTGAGCCAATCTATATTATTTAATTCAAAAATACATGTTAATAAGATAAATGTGTTTCTACAAAGATCGTGTAATAATGGTGTATTCTATATAAATGATCTATTAAATAGTAATGATGCTATAATCTCTTTTACAGAATTTAAAAATACTTATAATGTTAATTCTACATTTACAGAATTTTATGGGATTATCAGTGCCATTAGTGAATGGAAAGAAAGTATAAAAAAAATACCAAAAAACTTGAAATTGCAAAAAATCAATATTTTACAGTTGTGAAAAATATTTCAAAATCCTCAAACATATTTTATAATTTTTATATTAGCAACATACAAATATTGTTAGTAAAAAACACAACAGAAATGGTCTATTGACCTGGATATGCCCGTAGATGAATTGGAACCATATTATCTTTTGCCTTTTCAAACATAAAAAAACAATACATTTATTATATCTCAGTATTAATTATTACACATAATTTATCGGAAACAGAACTATGTATTTTCTGTGAGGAAACCAAAAAAAGGTATCTTCATTTTTATTACAAATGTAGTTATTCTCGAAATTTTTGGATGTCTGTTAGCCATGTACTACAAAATAAAGTTGGGTTTGCATTATCTACAAATGAAAAAGATATTATCTTAGGCTGTATAAACTATGTATCTAGTCATCACTCGATCATAAATAATTGCTTATTATGTCTTAAATATAATATTTATTTATGGAAGATTAAAAAGCTGTTACCCACAATGAAAAGTGGTTGAACTTTCTGGTTCATGAAATACAATTTGAAAAAAAGTCTCTCTACAGAACACATTAAGGTATTTGTGGAGCGAGTTGGCACAGCCTTGTAATAAGGAATATTTTTTGTACAAAAGTATGGCTTTATGAATGATTTGTATTATTTTTATATGTTGTGATGCTTTTTTCTTTTGGTTTCTACAAATCTGTATATGATGGGGATTTTCTCTTAATAAAAACATTAAATGATAAAAAAAAACAATATTACAGCCACGGAGAGTATATGTCACAGTAAGTCTGACGTATAGCATAATATTACAGCCACGGAGAGTATATGTCACAGCAAGTCTGACGTATAGCACAATATTACCACCATGGAGAGTATATGTCACAGTATATCTCACATACAATACAATATTATAGTCATGGAGAGTATATGTCACAGTAAGTCTGACGTATAACACAACATTACATCCATGGAGAGTATATGTCACAGTAAGTCTCACTTACAATACAATATTACAGCCATGGAGAGTATATGTCACAGTAAGTCTCACTTACAATACAATAGTACAGCCATGGAGAGTATATGTCACAAAAATTCTGGCTTATAACATACTATAATAGTCATAGAGAATATATGTCACAAAAAGTCTGACATAATATTACATACACTGAATGTATGTATCAATGCTCGTCTTACAACACACTATGGTAAGGCTTTGACAATGACAGAATGCAGATTATAATGCTGCTTTCTAATGTGATGCTATATATCAGAAATATCGGTAACAATAGTACATCATTTGTTGGTGAAAAGCGTTCGTCAATCTACCAAAGCTGGAATTACTGTAAGCTGTATTGTAAGCAGAACTGTAGAAATGTGTCTGAACATGAAATCTGACCTATATACTTAACTTGATGATGTCACCCGTTATGTGATCTGGCCTATAACACATGTACTTTGGCAGTTATATTGGTGATGTCTGCTTCAGCATTACACTTGTTTTGAAACTTTTTGTCCATCATGTTTCTGTCGATACCTTGAAGATGATGCTGAACTATTATCTTTTTTTATATATTAATTTCGTAATACGAAGGACAGACACAATTTTGTATTGCTTCACATGAGTAATTGTCATTCCTTTTCAACCCGCCATTTTTTTATTGAAGATCCTGTACAAAGCCTGGAGATAAAGTAGTTATGTATATGTATCTTGTGGGTATCGATTTTACCTCTACATAGTAATTTATTTTTGTTCAATATTCCACATAGCTGCCACAAAGTGATCTCTTATTCTTCTATCGGATTTAATAATAATTATTCATAAACAGATATATTTTTATTTGTAGCGATTTTGATATAGTTGTGATAACATCCCATTTTAGAAATGGCTTAAAAGAAACCAGACATTTTCAACATCCATAATTTGTAATGACTTTGATGGAGAATATCTGTCAAATGTACAACCCAACAATGTTACTGGTTGCTTTGGTGAGTATTTGTGTACTTGCTTTTGAAAGCGTTATCAAAGTTATCGGATATACATGACAAATGTTGACCCGTTTTTCCTAGTTTGAAGATACAAAAAGAGTAATAAGAAGTCGTAATACGAAGGACAGACACAATGGCCAAAAGAAAAACACAAGCAATGATCTACAAAGCATTTCACAGAACCGTAAAGATCGAGTAACACGAACAGCACTAAACAACAAGGGTGAACTCATGTGTTCCTGAAAAGTAAGCAGGTCCTCCTCCAAACGTGACATTTATCGTGTTAATCTTGTTACAAATCTGGTGATAAGTCATGACTGAAGAAAGGAAATGAAAATGATATATCCCCAATCATGAAGCCACATTTATCTTCACAAATATACTACCCTTCCATATATTGTCATATATTCTGTGAAAGTAAACTATACAATGATTTCCTACAATCTTATTGGTTAATCAAGACGGGGATATCAAACCGTATTCCCTCGGTAAAGACGGGAATATTGAAAACAGTTTCCAAATGGTGTCTATTTATCGCTTCTTATATTTGTTTTAACATAAAAATATTAAATCATAAATAAAAAGATCTTGAATAAAGCTGTTTATAAAAATATGCATTTTACGGAATCTTTCATCTCCGTCCCCATGATGTCTTTGTACTCAACAATGGCGAAAACAATTAATTTATCGTCTGCTAAATCGGCAACAGAAAGATTTGCATTTCACACGGAAAGTGAAATACTCTTTAATATTGGTACAAGAAGACTTTAACAGAATATAATTGTTATTCGGGCTTCACAGGGATACGGATTCATATTCACTGTCTGTGTTCTATATTCCCCTCGCCTTCGGCTCAGGAAATATAGAACACAGACAAGGAATATGAACCCGTATCCCCTGTGAAGATCCCGAATAACATATAATATACATGGATAAATCTATCGAACAGAGTACTTAAGTTGGAAATTTTTACTGTGATTCATACTACGACTTTTGAAATGCATAAATATTCCAAAGCATATCAGAAATAGGATAAAGTTGTGATCGGATTCTAAAATTGTATTATATTACACCTCAGGGGTGTATAGGGAATATTGTTAACAATCTCATTGATACAGTTGTTATACTACGCTACGTTCCCCAAACATATGACAGAAGCCGATTAGAGGTCATGAATCCATGGCCAACCAATGAAAACGACGCTGGTCAAATCTTAACATCGACTTTCTCGGCTCTATTATATGTGTGGCGGAAGGTGGGAATCGTGTCATAAGACCTGATTCTAATTAAACTGTATTTTAACGGAACAGATGTCATTTTTTGAATACATGACATCACTTTGAAATCCATAATTTATATTCAGATGATATTTAATTCGTCACATTCAATCTTTCTTTTATTTGATTATTTATTGTACGAATATAGTGAAGATACCAAAGCGATAATCATAATCTGTAAACTGAAGAAAAAAGACAATACAATGTTTAAAGCAAAAAGGACAAACAATGATCTATGTAGATAAAATTGAGCAAAACGAACCCAACTATAAACCGGTGGTGAACTCGTGTGATCTGGAAGGTTAAGAAGTTCCTGCTGCACTAGTAGCACCCATGGTGTTACTCTGAAAACAAGAGTTTGTGTCAATTTTATGAATGGAAGTTGAACCAGGAATGGTATTTAAGAAGAGTTTGGAGATACCAACGGAGTAATATGAATCTGGAAATCGAAGAAAGACAGAAAACACAAAAGAAAAAGGACAAACAGACAAACAACGATCTAATAATACACTGAAAACAAAAGATCGAGCAAAACGAACCCCACTAAAATCGGGGTGGACTCAAGTGTTTCGGAAGGGTAAGCAGTTCCTGTTTCACTAGCGAGACCCGTCGTGTTACTCTAGATAAAAAAAACACCCTATATCAACAAAAGGAACTATCATCTCTCTTCAAATCATTGAACACAAATAAGAAATCCAGGTCCTTGTTTGGAGCATGCTCATAAATGTGACGGTGTCAAACCGGTCAAGGATATCAATACCCTCTCTTCTTGGTAATTGAATCTCAAACGTCAAAGCACGTTTAAATAAAACAAAGGTCTAATAGTACACAGAACGGACGAAATGTATGGAGCAGGAACGTAATATATATCCCCGTGTGACAATAAGTCGGCCAGTCATTGGATAATGTTTGATTATATTTGTGATTTGTTTGAAAAGTAAACATTTTTTTCTTTTTAATTATGTTCCTCAACTATTCTTGCTCACATGTGTAAAGTTATATGGAAAAAAAGATCGATATTAATGACACACTGACCCATATTTGTTTACTATCCTTTTTTTCCAAATGGCGTCGTATTACGCCACATAAGGCCGGTCAATGGTAAATAATTCACGTGATTTTGTTATAGGCCAACCAAGCTTAAAAATTAAACCAGAGTAAGAAAGTATAGTATTTTAGCTTTTTTTGTGTAATTGTTTTGTCTGAAAAATTTCAACAGATGTTTTTCTTAAATAGTTTGAAATTGAAGCATTAACAATTAATTATTTGATGCAAGCATGGAACTTGCTTACCCAAATAATAAAATATTTAATCCAGTAAATTTGGTGTTTTGTTTTTGTCAATGCAATATATTACACTGACTTCATACTGCCATATTTTTGGAAAACAATTAATGACTGATTTCTGTTTATTTCAATCACATTTAATATCACAGAGTGGTAACAACATAGTTATGTTGATGCTATTTGTAATAATGACAGGTTTAAAGAAGCAAGGGGTATATTTGTTATTAAAGTAGCAGTGGAAATGCAAAATAATCTGTCATTTTGTCACTAATGGAGAGTACTTGTATGTATTTTCCCGGTAAAATCAACCATTTTCAGGTCATGATCTGTGATGACGATTACATCAACAAACCGGAAAGGAAAAAATGCTTGGGAAATACCATCGCTTAAAACATATTTAACAAGCATAATGATCAGGAAAAAAGACATTAGTAAAAAGGGTATTTTTTACTTGCATGGAATTTATTCAATTCAATCTTGTCTGTTTTAATTTCATCTTGTAATTTTGAAGTTTAAAAAAATCCCCTCTGTATTTATCTACTCTATGAATATATATAATGACGTTATCGGTCTCGTGCTGAGCGAGAATTGTAATTAAAAACAAGTGACATAATTTATTACATGGCCGGGTAGGTGTCACCACACGATGCATATGTATTATAGTGCTTGCGTGACATAAAATATTGGAATATCATATTTTGCTATATAATATAATAATATATAGTGTCTAATATTTAAATATGTTTCTATAGTATACGTGTTCTGTATGACGACATCACAATGTCTGATATGTGTCCATAGTTCGTGTGTTCTGTATGACGACATCACAATGTCTGATATGTGTCCATAGTTCGTGTGTTCTGTATGACGACATTACAATGTGTGATATGTAACTATAGTTTATGTGTTGTGTATGACGACATCAGAATGTATGTATATGTATATAGTTCGTGTGTTCTGTATGACGACATTACAATGTCTGATATTTGTCTATTGTTTATGTGTTCTGTTTGACGATATCACAATGTCTGATATGTGTCTATATCTCGTGTGTTCTGTATGACGACATCACAATGTGTGATATGTGTCTATTGTTTATGTGTTGTGTATGGCGACATCAGAATGTCTGATATATGTCTATAGTTCGTGTGTTCTGTATGACGACATTACAATGCCTGATATGTGTCTATAGTTTATGTGTTCTGTATGACGACATTACAATGCCTGATATGTGTCTATTGTTTATGTGTTCTGTATGACGACATTACAATGTCTGATATGTGTCTATATTTTATGTGTTCTGTATGACGACATTGCAATGCCTGATATGTGTCTATGGCTTATGTGTTCTGTATGACGACATTACAATGTCTGATATGTGTCTATATTTTATGTGTTCTGTATGATGACATTACAATGTCTGATATGTGTCTATATTTTATGTGTTCTGTATGACGACATTACAATGCCTGATATGTGTCTATGGGTTATGTGTTCTGTATGACGACATTACAATGCCTGATATGTGTCTATAGTTTATGTGGTTTGCATGACGACATTACAATGTCTGATATGTGTCTATAGTTTATGTGTTCTGTATGACGACATTACAATGCCTGATATGTGTCTATAGTTTATGTGTTCTGTATGACGTCATTACAATGACCAATATGTGTCTATATCACACGAGTTCCCAAAAAACATAATAATAACACTAACACACAGATTAGCAACTTGTGTGTATTTCCTAAACATCATTTTTATTTATATTTGTCACTTTAATTCTTAGTACAACATCTGAATAGTTGAAATATGGGGATTTAAATAGGGGTATCCTCATATCATTTTATTTAAATGAAAATTACATTAAAATGTTCCAAGAACAATACATGTTTTCACAATTATCAATATTTCTTTTTATCTTTGAAATATAATACACAATCATGTGTGATTACCTCAATATTTAAACTATAT
>MJUT01061103.1:33044-49287 GCA_002080005.1 Gigantidas platifrons
GTGTTTTTTCTATAGTCCGGAGCATACTATTGACGTTGATGTTTTATGATGATGTATTCGGTTACATGCATTGCATAATATAGAAAAAAAATCATATATTATGTTAAGGGTTTTGTTGTTACAGGAATTAACACTACTGACTTGAAACTCTAAAAATGACAAGTTTGTATACAATTTGCATACAGCAACAGGGACACATCGTTTTATATTCTTTCTGATAAAGCACAAGCACTGTATTGGATACGACGGACAGCTCAATATCAGTCGTGGCCCGAGTTAGCAACCTACTGTCTTGAAGCTTATGGAAAGGCACTGAATGATAGAATAGAAAATTTAACATCACCACACTTGTCTTACTGTATGACGTACGCTGTAGTTGGAAATATATCAATAAGTAACATAACGTCAACTTCACAAAGCTTCAAGGTAATCATGTATCTTATACTTAAATGATTAAATTTGAAGTGATGTAGTTTACATTTATTAGAACTCATATCAAAATGTTTGAGGACTTATCAGAAGCTGTAAATTGATTAATTGACAATGTAATGGCAAAGAGAAAAGTGCGAAAAGACAAACAAGGATTTACAAATAACTACACAGAAATATAAAGATTGAGCAACATGAAACCCAATAAAAACTGGATGTAAGCACAATATTTAAAACATATTTTTAATCAGATGTTATCTTGAGGAGTAGTGTGTGAGTGATTGTAGCTTAATGCCAATTCAGCACTATTTCAGCTATATCATGGCGAGATCAAGTTAATTTTCAATGAAATGTTGATGAGGTCCGCTTTGTACTAGACCAACACGCTGAGCTGGATTTTTATAGCGCTAGTTCACTGAAACAACAGTCCGCGGATAGACATGTCGCCCCCTCCACTTGTTATTGAAATTCCCATGATATTGTTCCAGTGTGTTAGGATTATAAATTTTTCCTCTGTTTTTACGATTTATCGATTGAATTTTGGAATTTTTCAGAGATTGTGGTATTTGTTTTGTATTTCAAAATGCTTAGATAAAGTAATCAATAATAGATAATGAATATAATACATCCTTACGAAACATGCTTTAATTCGTTCTATTTTGTCTAGATGAACAGACTACAGCACATCACACTCCAACATCAACCGGTGGTCTTACAGATAATATCACTGAAACATCAATCGGTAGTCTAACAGTTAATATCACTGAAACATCAACCGGTGGTCTAACAGATAGCATCACTGAAACATCAACCGATGGTCTAACAGATGGCATAACTGAAACAAGTAATTATTGTTTATAGAAGTAATCGTTAAAAAGTAGAGTTATAGATAAATATGTTTACACATACATATAGACATACAGGGATTATCTGGACAGAGATTAGCTGGAGATTTTACAAACTTATCGAATAGAGCTACTTTGCTCAAAGGTTTGTATCTCATATCTCATTTACATGATTTGTGTATAGTGGTGTCCAACACTTATTGTGTTGTGCTTTTGTTTTGTTTTTCTTCGTCTTGTATACCCAGTATTGCCAGTTTCTCTGGATTGTCCTTTTTTGATTACCCCTTCGATATTCTCTAGCGTTTATTTAATGTCATCGCTACACAAAATCTACGGTCTTCCTCACGAACGAGTTCATCGTTCCAAAATATGTGTTTGCCAAACAACAATGACGCTATAATCTTTGATGAAGATTTCCTCTATTGCTGATAATATTTTACCGGACTTATTTACATAAGTAAACGGCGAGTGACTTATTACTTACCCTTGAGGAGCAGATGGGTTCATCTGCGGGTTTTGGTGAAATCCGTGTTGCTCGTGTGTTTAGTTTTCTGTGTTGTACTCTTTTGTTTGTCTTCATCTTTTGTCTTGGGTGCCCATTATTGTTTATGTTTCTGGATAGATAGCCCATTCTCGACTACCCCTTTGGTTTTCTCTAACGTTTATTTATCACCATAGGAAGACAACAATAATGAAAATAAAAATGATAATGTACATAGACAGTTGTGGCGAGACATGAGACCAACTAAACACCAGTAGTTATCACTATGACTTCGACAGGATCGATTGTTTTTATCATTTTACCATCTCCATCATAATTTAAGATAAATAGTAGCACCTTATTGAACCCGGCAAACGGTTAAGTGATATAGTAGTACATCATTTCATGAATAAAGCGTTCGATGGTTGCGGAAAAAGTGTTAAGGGGTTATTTTTTGGAACTGTAAATTAGATATGAGTGGTCGCTAATCTTAACAGTAACAGCGTAATTAATACATTCTGTGTACTTCATTTGGATGCCCATTCGTTATTTCATGACAATAACGGAATATCCACACTGAATCTCCATTGATTGTCATAGATTTCAAGACACACTGAACACATTTTCATGTCCTTCAATTCCCCTGATATTTTGTCTATTACGTTTCCGTTCCCATTTAAATGTAAAAAAACATAAATGAAAAACAACTTTTATTTATTTATGTTTAAAAAAAGAAAAAGAACAATCGAGTTTTATCTCCCTGCAATAGCTAATTCTTCAGATCTATTAACTACTTTAGATTGGACTAGTTCATCAGTGCATGGTCTAATAAAAATGTAATATTGTCAAAAATGGTATAAAAGTTCATTTATCCGTAATAATAAGAGATGCTAGTGCATTTACAAAAAAGGTTGGCGATAAAATTTTGTCAGAGTGTTTAGGATATGAAAAAAACCCTGAAGTTTCATCAAAACTAGCCTCAAGTAAATTATCATATGCTATAGTACATAACCTAAATCTGACACTCGAACTGTTTAAGATTATTTCTGAAGTCATTTGAGGTCTGAACGAACGCCAAGCACAATAAATTCAACTTTGCTTCATATATCCATGAGCATTTTGTTTTTGTTGAAGTCCTTGTTGGTATTCACTGGTTTGAACAACAACAGATGACTAAGTTGACATTGTTACTCATTCTCTTATTAAACCATTTTCAGCACAACAACTGACAATTGTAGGAAAGCTGCTACTCAGTGTGTGAAATAATGTCTATGGAATATTAATAAATTCAACAAAAGTAGTGAATTTATTCCTTCAACCAATTAGTAATTGTTCATATTCATGTAATTAATTTTTTACATTACAGAGAATGACCAGACACTGTGCATTGTCATATGTGTCGTGTGTGGAGGTGTTATTCTAATGATTTTTGTTCTGTTAATCGTGATCAAAAGGTTTGTTTTATTTAATTTAAGATACATATATTTTTCTTAATATTTGGTCTGTTCGATTTCAATGAATTCTTCATATGCGATTCGAATGGCGTTTATATTTACCCTGTTCACTCACCCTTGTACACCTCAGTTGTATTCAGTTGCTTTAGTGATTTATTAACACATCATTTATTAAGAAAATTGTTTAGATACCAAGGAGTAATTAGAAGCAGTAAATCGATACACAGACAATGCAATGACCACAAGAAAAATAACTATTCAGCCACGCAAAACCACTAAAAACCAGGGTTTAACTCAAGTGCTTACGAAAGGTGGGCAGTTTCTGACCTATTGGCAATCATAATTTCTCCCACTGTTAAAGGAGTAAAGAAGGACAGGATAGTGACAGCGACAAATGGAATATACATATCAAAGAGTGGTCAGTAACACTGATTTTCCGTAACTGTCAACCAACTGATGTGATGATTTCCAATTTACCTCATGAAAAGGTAGTACATAGTGTTAAAACATGGATTATGTATGCTTAGCAATACTGGTAGTAAATAGTCACCCAACAGTCACATCTGAAGAAATATAAATATCACATTATGTTGCATTGAGTACATATCGTTACGGAAAATGGTGCATTGAGTACATATCGTTACGGAACGGGAATAGAGATGACAAACTTTATTGGTGTTAGGTGCTGATTTCATAGACAAACTTTAATCCAACTACCACGGAAGCGACACAACGGAGAACCAATTGGCAATGGAAAGTAGAACTTCCACACAAGTTAGACTATGCAGTCTTTCAAAA
This sequence comes from Gigantidas platifrons, assembly GCA_002080005.1. Lineage (NCBI taxonomy): Eukaryota > Metazoa > Mollusca > Bivalvia > Mytilida > Modiolidae > Gigantidas > Gigantidas platifrons. The sequence continues at coordinate 37,052 of MJUT01061103.1, forward strand.
GAGAATTTTCCTATAGCCACGTTATTGGTAAGCCACTCAGACCCCAAAATGCTAGTCCAGTAGTATACACTACAGGAACATGTTCTGTAACGTTGGAGTAGCAAATGTTGGTTTGAATTGTTGTGATAGCATATACTAAGCTATTTGAAATAAGTAGGACACACTATAGTACTAACGCAGGCCTTTTTTGCAATGGAATGTCTTTATCAATTACAACAATTTTATATCAACTCGAACACTCTTCGCCAAACTACCGATTACACTGAGCTAAAAAAAAACAGAACTGGGTTGCATAACCCTCAATTAAATTTAAGTGTCAATTAAAACTTAATTGTATAATATTATTAAGGAATGCATTATCTTTACATTTAAATGAATTATATGTACGATAACTGATCTATTAAGCTGTTTTTTATATTTTATATTTATACATTTCAAAAATAGTCAACTCTCAAAACTCATTGCTGGTTATTTTGTAGAGTGGCGTGGTGCACAATTGAAATTATTATTTAATGAGACATGCACAGACATTTATGTTATTTCTAAATACAATAGACTATACATGAATTTGATCAGAATAATAAAAATAAAATGAATTAATAGATTTACATAATTTACATAATAGTTGTTTACATTTGCAGAGAATGGTTATATAAGCAAAGAGACCCACTTCCGAGTCCCATCATTAGTCACATTTCACTTAGCCACATCTCAAACCTGCTATGGAAATCTTAAATAAACATTGCTATAGTGATATTCGGAAATATAATTGTAATCAATTCTTTTGACTTTCTTAAAACACAATAACATCATCACAAGAAACTTTTATCTAGACGCTGAATTTCTCTATGCAAATATCCACTTTCAATTTACATTGAAACTAAATTGGGCATAGTATACAGAAAACATACCGATATACAAAGTTATATATAACATTAATAGGACCACATTAATAAATATGTCATTAATATGACCAAGTTATTTATACTCTCGCATTCCATGTGATCATCACATAATCTTCCCATAGCCCAATGTAAACGCTAAGAAGAGTTTGAAGATACCAATGGGGTAACCAGAATCTGAAAATCGAAGAAAAGACAACACAATGGCTAAAGACAAAGGCCACAAGGACAAACAACGATCGACAAAACATACATATAAATCTAACGATCGAGTAACATGAACCTTACTGAAAACCGGGAATGAACTCAGATGTTCCGGAAGGGTAAGAAGTACTTGCTCCACTAGTGGTACCTGTCGTGTTAATATAGTTACAAACCCGGTAATAAGTCATGAATGAAGAAAGGACTAGGAAGTGTTTACCACAAGTGGAACATATTCGTGGTCATTTGTGACACAGATATTCCACAACAGTCAACCAAGTCATGGTGGCGAAAGTAAACCTTTCGAAGTGATGACTTCAATTTACCCAAGATGAACCCTTGGTTCAGTAGCTTCCTTGGTGGCAGCAACCCTATATCAAGGAAATGCTGATATGAATCACAGGCTCTGGAATATCGTATCAACTTAGACATATATATTCCATATGCAGGTGCTGCTGGAAAATTGCTACATATAAATGTAATTTTATTTGTCATTTTATCAACAGTAAAACCTGCTTTACAGTTCAGAATTCTAATATTTTATTATCACTCCTAAACTAAATTTAATATCCGCCACAATCTGTTTTCACCACAAGATACTGATACAAGGAAGAACTTGGTCCAGTAATGTAATGATTTTGTAATAAAATGAAAAACAAAAAAATACCAAACTGTCGGCACAATTGTAAAATCCAATAAAAAATCATAGAAAGAGACAGAATTAACACTTCAAAAACATATTATCGCCATGGATATAGAGAAAAAACTGTACAGTACGATCTGTAATTTAACAAATGCATGTTACACATATCCGTGGTAATTTATGACACAGATGTAAACTTTCAATGTAAACCATATTCAATTTCTTATTCGTCCGGAATCGGACACTTCACTTTAAAGTAATATGAAAGGCGAATATCATGGAATTTTTGGATTAAATACTTTTACTTAATATGCCACTTAATTTAACTAAAATCAACTGCATAACATTAAAAATCCGCTCAAAAGCAGAATTTATGAGCAAATCGCAAAATATTTGACAGCAGATAATTACTGTTGTTAGCAACAGTAATGCAAATGATATGCGCGTGACCCAGGATTTGAACTCTTTCGTGGAGATTGTGTAACAGGTGTGTTTGATTTGTGTTTAAATTATCTCCCTTTGGGAAACCTGACTGTCAACAGTAGACATTTATTTTTATGTTAATAGGTTTTATTGATATATTTTGTAATGATAAGGTTATTTGTAATATATTTATCGTATTTAAACATTGACAAACATCTGCAAATAAAATTTGCTAAGAAATTTCCAGAATTAAAATAATAACCATACCATTGTCAAGGTGACGAATGTTTTATATAATGCTTAATGTTTACATTTTCACATAATAATAATCCAACTCGTGCAAGGAACCATTGGCTATTAACCGTATGGCCTACTTAGTATAACTTTGATGTTTGAAATAAAATAAAGTATAACTTTTGATCCTGTGTCTGTCTGTCTGTCTGTGAGCTTTTTGCTTTTCAACCACCAAGCGAGACTTATACAAACACGCTCCTGTTACAGAAAGTGATTGAATTAGTTGACGATGGATACAAAATGAGATTTAGACATATCAATGTTTGTTCCACTGGGATTCGAGCTTATGGCAATAGGAATTAAGGCTAATAAGTTCTCAATACTTTATATAGTCAACAAAAGGCATGATATAACAGAACATAAAAATCAACAATTGCAAAGGTTTCAAATAAATACTGCACACAAAAATAGATGCAAAAAACGGCTGTAAAATACCAATATTAAAAATAACCTAGGCACCACTGAGGTTCGAATGTAAAAATCATCCCAGAAAAACAACTAACAAAAAGTTTATATTTAAAGCATTCTGGGGTTAAAGCGTATTTAAATTTAAAGCCGAAAATTAACCAAATTTATTCTCCCATTTTAAGCTATCCCCCCAAAAAAAACCCAAATAAATTGGGTACTACTCCGATAGAAGCAAGATCAAAAGATATACTAAGTAGGCCATACTGTTAATAGCCAATGGTTCTTTGAACAAGATGAAAATGTAAATATTAAAAAAAAACATTCGTCGCCTTGACAATGGCATGGTTATTATTTTAATTCGGCAAATTTATTAACAAATTGTATGTGAAGAAGGTTGTCAATGTTTAAATACGATAAATATATTACACATAGCCTTATCATTACAAAATATATCAATAAAACATATCAACATAAAAATAAATTTCTACTTTTGACAGCCAGGTTTCAAATAGGGAGATAATTGAAACGCAAATCGAACACACCCGTTTATCTTTTCTTTATCGCCAATCATCGGACCAAAACTTTTCTTCACGAGGTATTATGATCGGCAATCATCGGAACAAAACAAACGAAAGCTAATTAGTCTCCAGAACAATGGCGAGGACGAAAAACAAGCACACCGATTTGCAGATGTCTAGTTGTTGGGAAAATATTTCGACTTGAAACATGCATGGATAGCTTAGTAAAGGTACCACCGTATTCCAAATGCATTTTCAGGGAAACAATTTTCTTCACCCAAAACTGGTGTAATATTACTTTAAGTAGTTTATAAATAAACAGGAACATTACATATATATATTTCAATTTTATTTGTCATTTTATCAACAGTAAAACCTGATTTACAGTTCACAATTCATATATTTTATTATCACCTCTAAATTAAATTTGATATCTGCCACAATCTGTTTCATCCCAATATACTAATGCAAGGAAGAACTTGGCCCAGTAATGTAATAATTTTACATAAATCATAAGTCATTGATAAAATGAAAAAAAAAATACCCAACTGTCGGCCCAATTCCAAAATCCAATGCACAAATTTGGTAGAAAGGGACACAATTGACACTTCTAAAATACAAATAAATGAGCGATCACTTTCCTGGTTTGGTACAGACAATTTAATCAAAAGTGGAGGGGTTAAATTAGATTGATGGACCTAAGCATTCATCCAAGTGGTTTCCACAGTGACACAGGTCACATATGCCTGAGGGAGGAAAACCTTCCTTATAACATATGAAATTCGTCAGGTCAATGCTTGTTTTTGCTACAACTTATATATTTGCTATATACATTAAAATAATACAGGATTTCTTACCAGAAAAAACAACTTAAAATGTCTAACAATACCCCAGTTACGATGAGTGTCACATCTTTATGACATAAATATATAGCCACTTTCACATTTCATTTTAAATGACATGTTTACATGACTAAGTACATGTAAATATAAAAACCTCTTTTTGCATTTCCATTTCACTAATGACAGCGCGGAAACAATTTTCAATATTACATTACAAATAAATTTGAAAATACAATGAAAAAAATATAAGTTCTCTCAAGTATTTATCCAGAGTAAATCTTCCGGATTTGACGTCATCGTAATGCAAAATAAAAATGATGGATGAAACAGGGCGAAGTCATATTCTAACTTTATTATTAGTGTTTACACAGATAACAGGTAGGAAACAGATCTTTTCTATTTAAATTAAAAAAGAAAAAAATAATTAAATTAAACTATTATACCTCACATAATAAAGAATCAATTATATTGGTTAAAAGATAATCACATGACATAAAATAATCTGGATATTTTTGCTTCTAATCGCCGCCAACAGTGAATAACCTCAAGAATTACACACGTCCACTGAATAACCCTATTATTCAACGGTGAATAACCTCAAGAATTACACACGTCCATTGAATAACCCTATTATTCAACGATGTAAAAACATTATTTATGTATTAATATATTAAATTAATAATCATTATAAACAAAAGCTAAAATAACTATGGTAGGTAGATTTTAAGAAATTAAGTGTAAAGACGCAAAAACCACATCGGTTGTGTAATAGTTAGCCTGCTCGCCTAGAGTTCCGATTGGGTCAAACCAAAGACTATGCAATTGGTATTTGTTGCTTCTCTGTTAAGCATGCAGCCTAATGGAGAAAGATAAAAGACTGATTGGCTCGGAAATCAATCAGTATAATGTGTCCGAGTGGAACGATATGTCTATTCGCGGACTGCTGTTTCAGTGAGTTACAGGAGCACTATAAACAAATCCAACTCAGCATATTGGTCTAGTACAAAGTGGATCTAAACTCATTGAAAATTTACTTTTTCTCGCCATGATATAGCTAAAAAATTGCTGAGTTGGCGTTAAGCAACAATCACTCAATCCTTCACTAAAGGACTTTAAAAGATCATTTTGTTTCGACATATAGTGGACAGGGAAAAACATGACAAAAAAAGTGTAATTCTCATCACAATATCAGTTGAGATCATATAATTATCTTATTTTAATTACTGTGTACATGTAATAAAAATGTAGATATATATTCGAAGTACAAATATTTATGAATTCCATCATTCTCTTTTGTGTTGAAACAAGCCACGTGATTGGCATCACATACAATGTCTATTATTACACTTATTTGTATATGTATATATCAATAGAAAATTGGAGTAAATAAACTGGAAAGAAAACTCATCTTTGGTTGAAATATAAATAAGTTTAAGGAATTTTATTTTTTTATGACGAAACATGTTCTTGATATTATTGATACAGGGTATGGTATTCAGTAGCGAGCATCACTCATATTTCAAACTGTTCCAGAATATATCTTATAAAAATCACACTAATTACTCATTCACGACTTACCACCATACAGTTTATCAAGAGTAACGCGACGGATGTCACTAGTGTAGCAGGAAATAACTACCATTCCAGAGCAACTCAGTTCAACCCCGGTTTTCCTGGGGTTCGTGTTGCTCAATCTTTAGCTTTCTGTGTAGTGCGCTGTGGATAATTGAGTGTCTGTGTGTCCTTTTTCCTTTGCACATTACATTGTCTGTCCTTCCGATAACAAATATGGTATCTTCAAACTGTTCTTACCCCTTAAATAGAAACTCTCTTTTATACGTTTATTTTCACTCCCAGATGGGGGACTCTCCGAAAGATCATTAAATAGAAAGAATCTTATCATTATGTTTATCAAATATAGGAAATCTCACCAGTATGAATATTTAGTAATAAGACGTCACAACAGTATTTTTGTACGTATTTAAAAAAAATCTAACCAGTATGGTTATCAAGTATTAAACATATCAGTAGCATGGTAATCAAGTATGATTATCAAGTATTAAGATTTCTCACTATTATGACTATATCGAAAAGTCTACGAACATCATCACGAAGTGGTGGATCGTCACGAAATATTTATTCTCAAGTGCCAATGATTATTATTTATAATGAGACGTCAGATCACAACGACATACAATAATGTTTGTTCTACTTTGATTGATATAGAATGTTTCCCTAATTGAAAACTATGTTTTGTAACCGTGATGAAATATTCTGATTTCCAAAATATCCATTCCTAGAACTAACATACAACGAGAAAAGTTATTCATAGAAATAAAATATAATGTGAATCCAGGTATCAAGGACCTATATAATTTTACACCATGCGTATTTATTTTTATTTCTATTAAAGGTCTTCTAACAACAGTACCAGAACCATGTTTATTAAACAATATTCCGAAGGGAACAATAGGTAATGAATATATTTTAATATGTTCTGTTATATAAAGGTGATTCTCCTTCTACAATGAACCCGTCTAAACCGAACCTCCTTGGGGCCAGCTCTTGTGCTAAGAATAGATAAGTGTTTGGTTGATGCAGTTTAAATTAACAAAGATTTCGTACATTGAAACTGTATGTAATGTTCAGCTTATACAAGATTCTGGTTTATTCAGAGTTCGATTTAGACAGCTATCACTGTACTATAGTATTTAACAAAAGAGTGAGTGAGTGTCAGAGTGATTGTTGTGTAGCGCCAACTGAGCTATATCATGGTGATCTTTTCACTCCATGCGTGCACGCTAACCATTGCACCACTAATGCGGCGATTTAGCACAACAGTGATCAAGGTAGAAAATATTGATTAACTACAGTTATTGCATTCTCTCTTTGTTACTGGAATGACAATTTCATCTCAGTGATGCTAACCACATTTTTGTAAATGAATAGCCCTGTTTTTGTCAGTCAGAGATTTTACTGTAACAGTAATCTGTTGAGCAACAACAATACTTTGCTAAATGATTCATCTAAAGTTTGTATTTTCATTATTATTTAATATGCCAAGTGAGAATTTTTTCTGTTATATCATGGCGAAAACAAGTAACGTTTGATGAACTAATGGCGCATCCTGATTTGTATTTACACACGAATTTATATGGAGCTATTTCAGATAATCTTTTGTTCGATATTCATACAGGCAGTGTGTGTGTGCTGGTAATATAAAAAAACTATAAGAAGTCGGCTTGGATTTTCAATTATGACACATTAATAAAATTATAATGATCTTTAGATTTACTATGTATGTAAAATCTATCTTTCTGTCATATGCAGCTACGATGTGCAAAGCAAGCTCTGCAGTAGAAGAACTCATTTCTGGAACATTAAGCATTGACAGTGTCGCATTACGTATCAATACGCAGCAAGATCACTGCATCTGTCAACTTACTTTATTAAACCAGACGAAGGATGAAACGTTAATGTTAAGAAAACAAGGTGGATATATGCATGCAGTCCCTATTGATGATACTTGTGGACTTGCAGTAGATATAGATCATATTTCTTCAGGAAACCGCACAGCCATAGACCCCATCCAATGCACAAAACCAAAGGGCATAGCTACAATAACTTTGGCTAAACATGGTATGCTCCAGTTTCAATCAAGACAAATAAATGGGAATTTCGCAAGAGGTTACTGTATGGAGATACTGAGACGTAAGTGCATTGGAATAATTTGATTTTATCTGTAATAATAAAAGGTCAGCTTGATTATTAAAGAAAGCACGAATTCATTTTCTACTTACATGTATGCTAGTGCAAAGGCAAAACTACTACTCAACGAACCCCCTAACCATAAAAAAGATATATATCGTGTATACATGTACAATTTAATAAAACTTTTTATTCAATACAGTAACGTTTATTAAGTATTTTATACGATAACTTTGTTATGGTATGGTGTGCCATTTTGGACTTTTAGCTCTTTGACATTAAGTATTGTAGAATATATTAATCACAAATAATAAAAGATCAATTTGTATCCTCCCTCAGACATACGTGATATTTTTCTATCATACTTGGGCCATTTTTTTCCCAAAGACAGTAGTCCTGTTTCGACACATACATGGCTTATTATATATTTCTATTATTGCAATTTACAGTTCCTACAGTTACATTTACCATTAATCAGAAGCTGTAAATCGAAGTAGGACAGACAATATAATGGTCAAAAGAAAGGACAAATGAACAAACAATGATGTACAAGCTATTACACAGAAAACTAAAGATCGAGCAACACGAACCACACTAAAACATGGTGCTGCTCTTGTTGCATACCACCGTGATAAGTCATAATTGAGACAAGGATAGGATGGTGATTACGAACAAGGAAATATATATGTGTTCATGTATCATACAGATATTCAACAACGGTTAACCATGTGATGGTGGGGTCTAAGGTTCCCCTCCCAGGCATAGGTGACAGTAGCCTATTTTTGCTATCATGATTATGCCCTTTGGTGTATTTCTCACAAAGAAAATGTTTCGAATACAACATGTATAGTATCTATAGCCTAAATCGGTAATCCTGTAGAATAGCGGAGTGAGTTCGCAATTTTCAAATGGACGGTGTAAATTATTGTTAAATATTTAAGCGCTATTTTATAAATTATACAATGAAGGGTCGTCCTAGAGCTCGAACATAAATAGTACCTCCTCAAAACGTACTTGATAATCAGGTAATTCAAACCGTGGAATGGCCTCTTTATGGCCTTGGTAACGCAATGACGTATTCTGATAACATCTTTTACTGGCTAGCAGCACATCGATTAATAAAGACATACTTTTCTAATTTCGATGGAGGAACTTCCAGCGGTATGATGACAAGTTCAATGGACCTATGTGTACCTTTATGTGTTGCATCGCTGACTTATATGTTTTTTTTAACTTGATATAAGTATATCATATTTTGTCCTTCTGAATAAGTAGCAATATTATTTCATGTGTTTTGTGTAAATACAACCTTTAATACTGCTTTAATAATTTACGTCGTACAAGGTATCCGATTTTCACCGCTAATCTATAGGATTACCCCTAAATCAATATCCTATTAAATCAAATAATGAAAGCTCGATAAATATCGATAGGTTTATTATATCCTTGTTCTACAAGTAATCACTTTCATCAATGATAAAGGGGCCTTGGTGGTCGAGATTGTATGGTAGTTTGATTTAAAATTAACAATGCCTATCATCACTAACGTTTTGAGATCGAATCCCGCTCATGGCGAGGTGTACTCAGTACAACATTATTTACCTCCACCAATATAACTGACCACCACGATATAGCTGAACTGTTGATAAAAATGACGTTAAACACCATAACCCCCGCAACACTGATAGCGATTTGTAATTGATTTATACCGTCGTAATTAAAATACTTCAAAGGACTCATTGTTGATGGTGATGGTTCACGAGATATATTAGATACTGAGTTTGGTACTGTTTGACTGCTATTTTGCCTGTTTTTTCCAGTATTGTTGTAAATGCTGTTTTAGTGACAACGGGAACATTTGGACCGTAATGGAAGCGAGAGGTTGGTGCCGTTAAATCTGATTCAATCCACCATTTTTTAGAAATGCCTGTACCAAGTCAGGACCATTGCGGTTTTCCAGTTTCCCGGTTGTTGACTGATTTTGTCTGTTTATTGATTTATGAGTTTTGAATTTCCCTTTGAAAGATTGCTCTGTGTTCGGTAATTTTGTTATTACCCTTATTTGTAGAAATATCTTTGTAGAATATCTTTAGGTGGCTGAAATATTTTTATTTACATTATTTTTGAAAACTTGATTATGTAGACCTACAATTCTTGATTGCAAACATATTTATTAAGATTTTGTTATTGTCACCATAATTGATTCGAAAACATATTTTACAGGACATAACCCATCCAGTCACAATCCTACCATAATCATTACATGCTTAGAGCCTGACAGATCAGAGGAAACAAGCGAGCTGCCTACGACGAAGGGAGATAACCAGGTATCAGACACATCAAATGCTACACCGAACTCAACCAGCCTTATCCCAGCTCAAATCACAAGTAGGACATCATTAGTGACAGGATTTGAACAAGACAGGGACAATACACAAAGCCAACCACACTCAAAAGGTACATAATATGATGAGAGAAAAATATCATATAAACAAAATACACAGAAACAGGTTTTGTAATTTCATAGATTGTTACTGGAAGCTAAAAGAAAAAAAACCCCAATAACTATTGGATATGAAAAAAGTGATCTTATATATTATATTAACTACGTTATCGCACACTTTAATAGTCTGAGTCACGTCAAGATGTCAGCTCTGAAACATCAACGTATCATCGGGTTTGTAACTAGATTAACAGTTATTGGTGCCACTAGTGGACCAAGCACTGCTAGTCCTTCCGGATCATATGTGTTCACCCCCGGCATTTAATAAGGTTTGTGTTACTCGATATTTAGTGGGACTCAAATCCCTCTCTCATAATTGGATTTCAATCGACAGCTACATATATAAACTCATAGATAAAAATAGAACCATGCACAGACTCGTTTCCTCTCATAAAGAGCACACACACTATCACAATAATCATTAATAATGAACAGCACAATAACATTTATTCTCAGATGAGGTATTATAAAGCTATACATCTTTTGCGAGCAAGATATGCAAAATTTATGCAAGTCAGCCAACACAGCATATATAGATTAAGAACCATCCGTAGTATTTGACAAGCACACATATACTATATATAGCATCCTTCTTGCGTTACTCTAAGTTTAATATTCTTCCTTGGTTCTAATTTCTCTGAAATAATGGGAATGGATATATTTCCCCTAGAAAGGAAATGGGGGATATTCCAGTGACAGTTCTCGCAGTTTCTTGGAGAAAGCAGGGATGTTTTTGCTCTACAACATTCTTATTTATATACTTATTTGCTTAAGTGATCGCACACTTTTCTAAAATAAATCATCTGGTAGTACGCTCAACATGCTAGTGGCAAGACGATTTAAATGATTACGTGGAATGTGTCATCATGTCATGCATGTCTTGTAGAAAGATTTTGATATATTGTCTTTATAGTAAGAATTGGATAGAATAAAAAGAGGATATATTATTTTAGCGAATATCCTTTGAAATATTGTGAATAATTGTACTTATTATACCTCACATAATAAAGAATCAATTATATTGATAAAAAGATAACCACATGACATGAAATAATCTGGATAGTTTTGCTTCTAATAGTCGCCAACGGTGAATAACCTCAAGAATTATACACGTCCATTGAATAACCCTATTATTCAATGGCGAATAACCTCAACAATTACACACGTCCATTGAATAACCATATTATTCAACGGTGTGAAAACATGGAATAATACTTTAACAATTCAAATATTAAACAGTATATTTCAACTGTTTGTTCGGTATAATAAAATAGTTACGGCCCTCTGAATCAGTGAATATCCAAAATTGTCAACCCCACTAGGGTTATTTCCCTCGGGCTAAAGCCCTCGGGAAATTAACCCTAGTGGGGTTGACAATGTTGGATATTCACTGATTCAGAGGACCATAATTGTATATTATTACCGCCGTGTAAGATAATCGGTATGTCTATGAGACGAGTCCTGGACAACATCCGATGTGAAGCTAATGACACAACCTTCATTTCCTCTCAAAGGATTATAGATAAAATAGTAAACAACAAAGCATAGCACGACCACAATAGTTCCAAAAGTCAATCGATGAATCGTAATATCATACAAAAATCTATACACTAACACACATATACATTTCCACTTACTCTCTTGTATAATTTGCAGGCATCGATATACTGATTTTCTTTCCTTTGAAATGATGTTGTATTATCTTTTGCAGAAAGCGGCCTTATATTGTATATTGCCATCGGTGCAGGGTTAGGATCATTGTTCCTACTTATTCTGGTCGTTATGATCATAGTC